>MU223871.1:3389436-3408569 GCA_018584345.1 Thuja plicata | reverse complement strand
TATATATATATACACATTGCAAGAAGGAAACAGTTGGTGACAACAACATTGCTACTCTTATGGCTTCAATGATGAAACCAGATTATTCATTCAAAGATGAATAAATGCATCTCAATGATAATCCTATCTTTGAGTATTCTAACGCGCACGAGTTCTATGAGCCATAATGGGTTAAAACCCTAATGAGTAGGATACATGATGACCTATATTGGATTAGTGAAGTTCTTGTCTGCATTACTACAGACCTAATTCATGATATGACTGGACTTCCTAAGACTGGACCAGTTCTTCCCACTGGTAAGGATGTTAAGAAGAAGGTTGAACAAGTATGCTTATCCAGGAGTGATAGGCGCGAAATGACTATTGATCCCATTAAGGCACATGACATCAAATTGGTCACTATAATTATAGGCTATAAGTTCCAGCATGCAAGAAGACTGAATAGTGTATCTACAGCAACCGTCTTGACAATAATAAAAATGGTGAAGGATAATACACAGTACAATCTATGTGAAATATTGTGCGCACATCTGATTGACAATATTAGAACTATAAAGCATGACAAGAGAAAAATATTCAGATTTGGCTCTTTGATCATCTATCTCTACTTCCACATTGTTGGTAAAGTTTCCAATCTTTACCTAGATAAGATTAAACCCACTATGTCTCAGATATCACTAAAGGCTACATCAAAAAGCATCATGAAAGATTCTATGGACATGGAGATCAAAACATTCAGGATCAAGATGTAGAAATGGTTCAGGATACCAGAGAAGATAGTTGATAAGTACAATGACACCATATGCTTTATGGTATAAACTAACAACACATGCATGAAGGCAATTGAACCAAGAAAAAAATGGATTCATCCACTTGGCTATGAAGTTGAAGAATAGCTTTTGGAAGGGTATGCACAAGTTCTCCTATCTGCGCCCAAGGATCCTAATGAATCTAGATGAGGTACTTACAAAGAAAAGACAAATCAAGTTGATTCTGTCTTGTACAGTGCAGACAAAAAAAGGAAGGCATCAAGGATTACATATAATATCCTAAAAGTTCATGGGCTCACACAAGAATACCTAAACAAAGATAGGGAAGCTAAGATTGCAAAAGAACTTGAGAAAAATTCTACAAAAGTGAAAATTGAGAAATATGATGAAGGTACATCTACACCATCAACTACCATTGATATAGAATCCTTTCCACCTTTTGTACCCAGTAAGATGACTAGAAGGAAGAAGCAAGTTCCTACAAGTCACCCATCCTCAAGAACCACAAGGAGAAAGGTAAAGAACACTCAAGCCCCTCCTGAGGTAGGATTCAGACCTAGTCTAATAGTCCTAAAGAACATAATTGTTAATGAAGGAAGACTAGAACCTATCAAAAATGTATATGAAAAGTACCAAGAGATAGACAAATCAGAAATTCACTCTATGATTATCTCTCACATGATCAAGTTTAAGAGGACAGTATTGGAACTGAAAAAAGTTATACCAGACAAAGTATGGAACATACTTGATGTATTGAAAAGGCAAGCAATTGAAGAGGATATGAGGATAAGATAAGAAAAAATAGACAATCTTCTCCCTATTTTCTCACATGATGAGAAAGACATTCTATTGTATTTAGTAAAGCCTCATCTCAGAATCAAAACAAGAGTTCTCCATGTCATGAACAGAGAATATGAACTAGTTGGTGAAGAGACTCAGAAAGAATTTGAGAGGCTATTTCTAAATAGACACATGTATCCATCAACGACGCCTATAGAAAAAGTAACTCCTATCCATCCCAAACAAGATAAAGAACCAGTGATTCAAAGTGCACCTATGATAGGTCCACAGGATTCAGCTCCCACTGTTTCAATAGCTTCTGATACAGCCAAAGATTCAGAAGGAACTATTGTGATTGATGATATTAAGATATCCATGACCGCTTTTGACAATGACATGGATAAAGTTGAAAAAGCATTTGTCAGCACTGAAGAGATAGAGAAGGCATGCACTGATGACACATCCTTACATCAAGATGAAGTTCCCTCTAAAGATTTAATAGATTTGAATAACGAGGAAGACAATCAAACTAATGAAACACCAACTATGGAGATCCCTGCAAAGAGTGAATATGTGGATGCCAATCAGAATGTAATACATGTTCCATCCATCAAACCATCATTGTTGTCAAGTTTGACCCTTGATTTAGAAAATCTAGATGCTTAGGAAGAAGAAGATTTGATTAAGATCAGTGTGCTAGCCATGGAGAAAGCCAAAGAAAAACAAGTCATGAGAAACCATCTCTTTCTAGAGACACTGAACATTTTGAATGAATTAGCACCAGTAGATAAGAAAATGGCTAAGATTCAGTCAGTTGATGATGTTAACAACATCTTGACAAGCTTCAAATCACATTTCACAAGTTTAGTAGACTCTGCTACTAAAATTGCAGAAGTTGAGTACAAGAAGGGAGGATTAGATGAATTGACAAAGAATTTCTCTTTAGATCTGAACTCATTGAAGATTGGTTAAGAAATCTTGAAAGAACTAGTAGCTAAAGGCATAAATGTAATAGAAAACTGCATGGACAGAGTGAAATTCACCTTAGAGCACATCAAAAAGATTGAGGAAGTTGACATATTGGTTGAAAGTGTTAGGAAATCAATTGAAACATCCTCACAAGATATTAATGTATGCAACAATATCTATCAAGGGCAGTTAGACAAGATTGAAAAGGCTAAGTTGGAGATTAGCAAGATAAGAACCAGGATGACTCAACTAAGAAATGCACTTGTGGCCTCATTAGCTATTCTAAATGAGAACATAAAATAGATAGATGCAATCATTTCTAAATATGATCAAGGACCTAGCATGGATCTGACAAAAAAGGACAAGGATACATATGCCTTGTGCACCCATCTTCAGACAGTTGATGCACTGAAGGCATTCTGGCAGCAAGAGATAAAAAATCTACAGATTGCTTATCCAGATGTATATTCAGAGTAAGTACTCGAGGAATTACAATTTTGATACCTTTGTCATTAATTTCAAATGGGGAGTAATGTATATAAGGAGTATGTGTATATGTTATATATAGAAGTTTGAATAAAGAGGATGATGTACAGTTTTTGGTGTTAGTCAAAGTTTGAGTAACCTGGCCACATGCCTTTGTTTCCATTAATGAAAAAGGGGGAGATTGTTGGAAAGTTGACTCTTAGGGAGAATATGACTTATTTTGTGTTTTCATTATGGAAACAAAGTCATACAAGTTTTGACAACAAACTTTGAAGAACAAAATGAATAAGTATGAAAGACAGAACAAAACAGAGATATGCAGTCAATCAGAGAACCAGCGCATGTGTGTATGAGCGAATTAGGATATGCGTGTTCATACATAAGATCCATGATATGTGAATATGTTAAGTCCATACATGCATGGTACAGAATTACAGTATGGAGAAGATATAGAAAGATTAAGTGCACTAACATCTCAAAAAATAGAGTATGAAGCCGACTACAGTTTTTGATTTAGAGTATAATATTTTTTTGTGTAAAGGCCAAGTGCCTATTGTAATAAGTTTTTTATTATGTATTAAACATTATTGTAAACATTCTTAAGACAATTTGTTTGGAAGTGTTGTGAATATTGTTTTTAGGCCAACTAAGGTCTTGTTTTTTGGTCACGTCTATTCAGGCATGAACATATATATATGACAAGTAAAGTTGTATTAGAGGAGTGGAAAAAAATTATTTAGAGAAGAGATATAGAAGAATAGTAAGGAGATGTCAGCATGAGATAGAGCTCTTTAAGATATTACGAGCATCAGAGCATAAACGGAACTGATCAGACAATTGTGTCATATACAAAAGTTCACTTTTGGATATAGTGTATATCTATTATCAAGAGGGTTGTAGCCTTCATCTTATTGAGCAGTGAGTTCTGGAAGTGAGCCAACCACCTCTAACAGGGTTTTGTAAAAGACTCCTAACAAGGTCATTGTACTTATATTGTAAAGACTGCTTCTAACAGGGAAAAGGAACCTTAACAAGTTCATTATACTAGTACAATCATTTGTGGGTACTAATTCCCACCAGGGTTTTCCTCTAATCAAGGTTTCCCCGTAAACATATATGGTGTTATGTGTTATTATGTTATGCTTCATATATTGTCTATTTGATTTATGTTCAAATTGTTGAAATAGAATAATTCGTTAAACATTGATTCACCCCCCACCCCTCTCAATGTTTCTAACAGATACAATAATGGAGGAGATAGAGAAAAGGCCAAGATATACCTCCTTGAGTTTGAAAATAGTAATAATTGAAATATAAGGCCCTTCATAGTGGCTAGTAGAGTCCTAGAGGAGAAAAATGTCGATAGAGGTATCGACCCCTTTGGCACTTGCCAAAATGTTGGCTGAAGGCCAAATGAAAAACATGACCAAGAAGGATTGAAACCTCCCCACTACCCAGAGGGACCTAGATAGAAATTTGGTGGAAACAATGGTAGCCCCACTAGAAAACAAGGATGAATCTGAAGTAGCACCTACAAATTACACAATAATAGAGATTCCCCTGGGCCGGAGAGACTGAAGAGGAGAGATGGGTCTCTTAGATGAAGTGAGGAGGGATATTCATGAATAGTATGAAAAATAATATCAGAAGAGAAAAGAGATACAAGCTTGAGAGTCAAATCTTTAAAGGCTCATAACCAAGATAGAACTTCCCCTCTCTTCTACAATGCCCAGACCCTCCACGTCCAAGATGTCACTTCCACAAAGTGACATAGATATGCTCTAGAACATGAAGAAGAAAGCGTTGTTGGTAGAAGAGTGGATAACCAAATAGCTTGGGGTGGTGAGAAGATTTTTTTATGAGTCCCTTCCCAGATTCTTTAGGGTCATGACATTATAGATCAACTAAAGATCATCCTTCTGGTCTGGTAGATAGAGTTTGAAAAGTATGAAGACTAGAAGGACGATCTTGAGGAAGTTTTGAATGTCGACAAAGAGAACTAGCCTAAACAAAATTTTTTGGGAATGAATTGTATGTGATCTTGGAGACCCAATACGCCAGACTTGGAGCAACTGGTAGAGGTCTTGGAGAATCATCTTTTTACAGTTTAGAACCTATTGGACCAGCATACAACATTCATCAAGGAAATTACTTTGACTGATCCATTGAGCCCCGAGACGTACACTCCCATAGATTCTTTATTGATTAAATTCAATGAGGTAACTGATGCACAATTTCGGCCCTATGAAGATTTTGACAGCTCAATTATGGGACAACTTTCCCATCTGGTGCTCAAAGCCAATAATGCCACCATGGTGGTCTTAGAAATGAAGGCAAAGGTTGAGGATGCAAGTGATCACCTCAAAAATGCTATTAGTCATTGGGATTGTCTAAAGGAGGTAGATGAGGAGGGAGTGAGTAAAATATTAGAGGCCTTCAGCAAATTTAAGGAGAAATTAGTCCTTTGGGTCCTCGAGTTTCTTCTCACGTAAGCCTCTATTCTTCCATTCTTTATTCTTTGAGTGTCGGTCATTGGATCTCAGAGCTCTGAATTTTAATTTTTTATTCTTTATAGTGGTTTGCGTCGATGATTCCTCTAGAGCTGACCAACCAATGTCTCGGGTTGTTGTCAGTGCCTTGTCATAAATTGGGCATGTACATTACAACACGAAGGTGAAAAAAAGGTAAAAGACTGCACACATGTCCCCAATGCCTGAGGCAGTGATCTAGAATTTAATATTTAATGTAAGAGGAAGGTACTTGAAGACAGGGAGTTGCCTCTACATTTAAAGAGTGCCTGGTTTGAAGCACCCAGAGTGCACAAGTCAAATCCACATGTATGATGGTGTCTCCTTAGTGATTGATCCCTCATATTTTTTTCTTCTTCTTCTCTCTTTCTCCCTTTTGTCCCTTGTGAACATCATAACATAAAATAAGGATGATTATGATAGTGCAGGTAGTATCAGCTATGAATATTGTATCTAATGTAAATGTTTAGGTCATATTGGCCATAGGCCCTGATGTAGATAGAAAATATTGTCTATAAATAAGAAGTTCAACACCATTCCAAGGGTCAACAAAACTGATGATTTTTATAACCATAGTGATTGTTTCTCCAACATTCTTAGCTTAGATGTTTAATCAGTCTCAATAGATTAATGCTCCCTTGGAGCCATGGATGTACCAACTAGTGATTCTAGCTCTTACAGTTAATGATGGAATGAAGGATTATTCTTGGTGCTATACTTTGCATTGTCTTTGGTTGTGGATTTAGAGAATTTCCTTCATGTTGTATGCTTCATTATGTCCTCATCTCCAGTTCCTTTATAGTAAGATGTGATAACATGTAACTGATTGAATGTTTGAATATGTTAAGTTGATGATCATGCAAGACATTAAATCATTTAATGTATTGTATTGTCATTGATGTCAACTTGATATAATCTATATGGTCATGGAAATATTGCCAAAGACTTCAAAGAACCAATGAATCAAGGCTATGCTATTAGTAATGCATACAAGTCAAGTATTCACAAAGTGACTATATACACTAACAGAGTGCACACTGATGGTCAGAATAAAAGAGCACAGTCATAGTGTTACCCAGTGAGCTAATGCATAGAATTACTGATGAGTAGATTTATAGTGTTGCCCGATGAGCAAAACATAGAGTAACCCGACGGAAAGAATTTCAGTGTTGCCCGACAGAAAAGACAAGGACAGAGATCCCGATGACAACTGAAGTCACACTGATGAAACAGTTAGTTATCACCGATTACTAACTAAAGTGTTGACCAACAGAATAGAGAGTTCAAAAATGAAAAAATCCTTAGCTATTAAGAAGCTATAAAGAGACTTAACAAATACGTATCATTGTTTTAATCATCTAGATAAAGCCACAGATAAGTAATTGATTTAAAGCTGATTTTTCTAGTTGACAAGAAGATCTCTTTGAGATAAAACTAGAGTTTGCTTTAAATATATTGGTGAGAATTGTGGATCACACCAAGAATCAAGAAAGCCAAGAAAAGGTAAAACATGTCTATAAAGAGACAAACCCAATTTATTACGAATTGGTGTGTGGGGTGAACAAGAGAAGAGGAAAGATGCTAAAGAAAATCTAAAGGAGAAGAAAGTCTTCATTCAGTCCTGATCAATCAAGCTAAAGAAAGAGCTAGATTCTGCAGACACCAACGAATAGTGAGACAACATCATAGAGAAGAACAATGTGGAGAAAATGTCTAGAATTGATTATATTTATCAGAGAGGTAATGAACTTACAATAGATCTGAAAATATGTAATTAAGTTGTATGTATGAAAAGATCAATAATGTTTTAGTTTAACCATTGAAGCATTAAGTCTCTTAATCGAGCAGGACTTAAAAGTCTTTTACAATTGAGATACATCCCAACGAGTATCAAAAAGTTTGATCATAACATGAAAGTAGCATTGGATATTCCCAATGCCTATTGACAGGCCAAGTGAGTGTTTGATCAAGGATGGTAGCATTAGATGCCAGATACTAGGTGACAAACTATCTTTTAAATCCTCTAACAAGGTCACACCTAACAGTGTGTTTGTAACCTTTAACAAGGTTGGCTCTTAACAGGGCTCACTTCAGAAGAGTGAAAATTTGGGGTACCAATCCTAGTGGTTTTTTCTCTAACAGGGTTTCCACGTTAAAAATCCATGTGTTATGTGTTTATGTTTCATTACTTTACTATTTTACATTTCACATATGCATTTTTGGATTTATCGGTATACTCTGCATATTTACTGTGTTTCGGTAAATAGTTGACTGCTTATCGGTAATCATACAGAAGAGAGATTTACAAAGAAATCTGAAAAATTAGAAAATTGATAAAAGTATTTCAAGGCATTAATTTTGTAGGATAGAAGATAACTAGAGACATAATTTGTGGTTATAAGTTTTAAGGGTTGATTTAAGGATTAATTTTTTAGGCCACTGATTCACCCCCCCTCTTAGTTATTACTAACAAGATGAAATAATTTGCTTCGCTAGTAATGTATTTTTGGTTGATGATCATATATGCATTTGGTATTGTTTTTGGCTCTTTTTCTAGAGTATTGTTGATGTTTGGAAATTAATAACATGACTAGAGATAGACTTGTTTTCTAACTCTATCTTTACCTGATTTTAATAAGGTATTTCAAGTAGACTATGATGCAAGTGGAAATGAGATTGGAGATGTTTTGACTCACAAAGGGAGATTTATAACTTATTTAAATGAGAATTTGAATGATGAAAAGAGAAGGTATTCAATGTATGATCAATAATTATATACTATAATTCAAGCTTTGAAGAAGTGGAGACATTACTTGTTACTGTTATACACTAAATTTTGCACCCTTCTAAGCGCTTGAGCCTAACAATGTAGTATAACATGGGAATCACTTCTAGGTTGTGGGACCTCTGCTAAGCCTTTGGATTCTAGGCTGGTTCCTATTGGACAATCACCTTATTTTCTCTTTTAACATGAAAAGTAAACTTGGAAGGAAAAGGGATAGAAGGATAACTGAAGGGAAATGACTATAAATAAAATTTAACCTACTAGGTGATACACAAAAGGTAACTTGAATCATAACATAGCGACCAAAACTAGCATGAAAGTTCCTGGATCTAGCAAAACACAACTTATTGAATAGGCTTGCAAAAGTATTTCACAGAGAGATCAGAAATGGAAAAGAGGCTATTCAAGGAAAGAAAATATTTCACAAACAATAGCTTTCCCAAGGAAATAGACACACACTGTGACCTGCAAACAAACATTCACTCTATAAAATAGGCACAAGAATGAGACAAAATGACAAGTGATGAACAAAATCCATAAGATCATTTAAATCAGACCATCCATAATAGTGCACAAAGATGTAGAAAGAAAGAAGGCTCAAGAAATCTAAGATTTTCTCTAATGTTAACCACTATATTATGCCTCAGATAAGAGAAATACAAACAAGGGAAAATATTGAGGAAAGAGAAAATGCCATAGAAAACCTTTGCATAATCTAGAAATCAATGAGAAATTACAATAAAATAAAGACCCGAGGGAAGAGAAAATGCCACACAAAATATTGCATAAGATAAAAAGCCTTCCTAAAAAAAAAACTTCTAGAACTACTTATATACAACCTCCCCTAGCACATAGGCTTAGGAGTCAATCCATCGATCAGTTAGGGCCAAATTAGGAATACAATAGATTCTCAATAAATAATGCATAAACCCTAAAAATAGTCAAGTATTCCAAAAATGCCTTCAGGAAAAAATCCTAGAAGATTAGATATAGTCATGAATGCATCTCCCATCATGATAAATTTGAGCAGAGAAGTCGGCTGATACATTTGTCTTGTCTTCAACTTGAAAGACAACACCACCACCATAAAACCCTAAAATCAGATTTGAATATTTGAATTTTTGAACATAAATGGTCACAGGTGGCACAGATTTTTGTATCAACAATTTAGAATAAGACTTTATTTCCTTTTAAAACATAGTCATTGATCTTTATCTCTATCTTTATTCTATCTTCGAGCTTAGATCCAATCATAAACATGTGGCGTCTTGACATAATGCCTCAAAGATTAAACATATTCATCTTGAACGTCAAAGGATTACATCCACCATCTAATTTTCTTTACTTGTTTCTTTACTTTATCCTTTTAACTTGATACCCTTGACATCATTAGTTCCACATGTCATCTTGGCACAATTCCTTAATCGTTAGATTTTGAGCACTTTTGCATTGAGGCTTTACGCCATCTATCTGATCAAACTAAACTTGATCAATCTTTAGCTTCAGTTCTACTTTTCTCAGCTTAGCCCTCCATGGACACATGTCTTAAAAGCATGATTCCTTAATGGATAGATTTCGAGCATCCTTTCTATGAGGCTATACACCTGCCACTCGATCAAAAGTGACTTGCTCAATCTTTATCTTTATCATCTTTGACTCATCTCTAACGTGGGTAACTAAAAGTCTTGATGTCTCTAAGTCGCTAGATCATTTTCTTAACTCTAAGTTTATCATGAGATTTCATGAGAACCACAAGATCCAAGACATAATCTACATTCTGCGTTAAATCTCCTTACCATAAAAGCATATTCCATTCCATCCTGAGATCACGGGACTGAATCTATATCCAAGTTGCTAAAAGATATGGAATATTCTATCATGATTGCAAGATTAGGAGACAACCACGAGATCAAAATGTGATCAATGGCACATACTGCATCCCTACAAAATCTAATCCTTAACTTTACTACAACTTCTATAACTATGATTTATCTAGAGATTCAACGACTGAAGAAAAGACTAAGTCACTAGAAAAAAAGCTAACTCAAGGGTCTATTTTGAGATTTCACACATCTACAAGATCAAAAATGCATCGATGATCTGTGCATACTTTCTGAATCCTTCACTTAACCCCAAGTTCATCTGGTGATCACGCAACTAAGGAAAAAAATAAAACCATGTCTAAATGCCTAGTCAGATTACAACATCATGCGACTAAAGCAATCTCAAAGTTGCAGAATGAACTCCTTAACCCTTGGTTTATCATGAGATCTAGCGTGATCCATAGGATTAGAAAAAGATCAATGTTCTACATGTGATCTCAGATCAAATAAATCAACTTCAAACCCATCTGGAGATCATGCGACTGAAAGGGAATAACAAACTAGACTTTAACTTTGAGTTTATCTATAGATCACGAGATAGGCTGAGTCATTGAATCTCTAGATGAAAACTTAACCCTAGGGTTCTTTTTGATATTTGGTTCCATCCACATGATCTTATCTTGATGAATGACTACGCTTAATCTCCAAACCAGATAAGCATATTCCATTTCCTTTCGAGATCAGTGACTAAGGGTTGCGCTAAGTTGCTGAATGAAAAAAATCATTCCCTCTGGGCTACGCAACTAAGAGATAGCCAAGGAAATGTTAATGCACACATGGAAAAAGAAACACTTAATTCACTCAAAAAAGTAACTTGAAAATAGCACAAGTCATGAATGAGCTAGGGTTTGAGAGATTTTCAAGGATTTTTGCATCTAGGGCTTCAAGACATGAACAAAGGAAAAACTAGACCTAAAAATATGCAGAAAATAAGGTAAAGACTAGAAAACATGATAGAAATCATACAAGATGGGATCTACCCTTGTGGGAGCCTCATTTACTCCACTTGTAGCCAAAATTGATAGGATGGGAAATTTGGGTAATATTTTTGGCAATTTTTGTTGAATGTCAGCCTGCTAGACATATAAAACTAGTGACCTATTGACATTCTATTGGACAAGGAGTTTGCATTAAGCACAAAAAGACATCTGGGAGGTAGGAGGATTGCAACCAGGAGGAGAGAAAACAAACCAAAATATGAAAAGGACTATATACAAGCAGAAACAAACTAATTATGTACAAGCACGTGGAGGAAAGTAGGGAAAAACTAACCTAATCTAAACTAACTAGTACATAAAACTGGTTAAACAAAACCATTCATTGTAATGTTAAAATATCTACCTTTCCTTCTTAATATATCTTCCATTATATGCATAAGGATAGCTATTGGGACATGAGGCTCATAAAAGTATGTTAGAAAATATTGAATTGCCTCTTGAAAGATAGGATCAAGATTACTCACCTCAAATTGTTCATATAAGGATGTCTCAGTAAACTCCTCTTGGGCCAAGTATCTCATGGGGTAGCCTTTTGAAAGTATAAAATCAGAAATTTCCTTGATGGTTTCTTCTTTATGATTTGTATCCAAATCTTGAGAGCTAATCTATCCACAGGAAATCTCATCAACCCATTGTCCATGGTTGGAGGATCATTATCCTCCATAAAAAAAGTAGAGAGATCTTCATAACTATCGATTCCCTAAATTTCTGGAACAACTGGAATTGATTCCAACTCACTTTCATGTATAAAATATTTAGGAAGAGATAAATCCAAGACTAGGCCTCTTCCATAGGCACACAACTTTGAATGTTTTCCCCAGGGAACAAAGATTCCTCACATAATCTGTCACAAAACCCTTCTATAATATTGAAAAAATAATTTTCTTCAAGGTTTTTGTCCATGTTCTTTTCTTGGAAAATCTCTTCCATAATTGCAGGCTCATGAATTAGCATATCATCAGGATCAACCTTCTCTATCTGCTGCAAAATTGTAGAAGTAGTTATGACCATGTCTTCTACATCCACCTCAACAAAACTAGGTAGCTCATCCAATATAAGCATAAAATCTTCCTCATTGTCAATTCCTTTCTGATCTTGATGATTTTGTTCTAATTGAACTTTAGCCATAGGTAATGGCATGTCTTCTTCTCCATCAAAAAAAGAGGGTAGCTCATGAAATAAATCAACCAAGAGCCCAAGTTGAGAATCAATCCCCATCCCTTCGTCACATGAAGGCTCACCCACTAAAAGTCCTTGCTCTAATTCTTTACTAGTATCCTTAAAAATACTTGGCATCTTGTAGCCAAGAGGTGGATTCCATGAAATTTTCCATGGCAGATTAGTATCTTGAGAGGCCTGAGGGGTCTCTTGGAGTAAATATTTATCTTGAACAGACTGTTTTTGTAGAGTGGTGGACTGGAACTCCTCAAGTATAGGTTCTTGGAAAGAATGTTTTGTTGGAAAGTGATCAATTTTTTGTGTTATGATTCAATTTTTGGTTTTCATTTATGGCAACACATCTGGCATATTGATTTGGAGTTAAGTTTTGGCGATTCTATTATGAAATCGACTAAGTAGAGAGTAGAAATACAAAGGTATTTTGGGTATCAAAGATCAATACCGATGAGTTATGATGTGTGATATTAGAGGGAGATACTATGGAGTATGTATGACCTTCATCTAAGGTTGATTTCATTTTGGTAAAGTTTACAGAGAGTTATAGTGAAATAAAGACATGTGATAGTATTAGAACAGTGATACAGAGCTATTGAACTGAAGTGATGATTTAGGGAGCATAACATGGACTCCTGGAAAGCTAAGATAGATTATGTTTGTTGATAATATATATTTTGATTATGTAAGAGCATCAAATATGTATTTGATATTTTCTTTAAATGTATTTTGTATTGAGAGCCGGATATGTAACATTTAGCTAAAAGAGTCAACTTAGCAAAGATAAAGATATACATATGAAGCTATTTTATAGAGATAAGTATGTGATGGATATGATATGGTTTTGGGATATTTTAATGGAAAAGTAGAGGTTGATAGAGATCATTGAAGAGCTATAACATGAACTATCTAAGCATTGCTGATGTTTGTTTTGTTCATTGCTGAGAACACTGTGTAACATAAATATATTGTAAGAGTTGTATGCTCAGGTTGCCCCTAACCGAGTGTTGTATACCTTTAACAAGGTTTTTATTCCTCTAACAAGGAATTGTAATATGTAATATTCAGCTCCTAATAGGGTGACTATACTTTAGTGAATTCTTATGGTATTACTATTATCCCCATGGGGTTTTCCCTTAGCCAGGGTTTCCTCGACAACAAATAATGGTGTTATGAGTACTGTGTTATTTGTTTATGTTCCTTTCATTTCAGTATGCTTATGGTTTATGTTGAATTGGTTCAAAGTTTATTTTAAGTGTTGTAATAATGATTCACCCCCTCTTAGTATTACCTAATCCTAAAAATTGGTATCAAAGCTTTTGGCCCTTGGAGAAAAAGCTTAACAACTTAAGGTAGATCAAAATGGATTCAAATAATTTATAGGAGAATTTTGAAGATGCACTTGAAGACCTTGATAAAGTTAAAGCTGAGAATGAAGACCTGAGATTCAATCTAAGGAAAGAATATGGATTCATAAAGAAATTGAAAGAAAAAATTGAACTCTCAAGAAGTGAGAGATAAGATCTTGTGGTTCAAATAAAAGAAGGCTCAGACAATGACAATTCAGATTAGATAAAGCAACTTGAAAAAGAGAATGACACTCTGAAGCTTGAGAATAAAGGAATGGCTAAAGAAATTCAACAAGAGAAAGATGCTAAAGACAAGATTGAAGAAGCTTTGAATAATGAAATTTTTTTGATGGAACAAATGAAGAATGAGGCTGACCACTATAAAAACAAGTATCTAGAATTGGAGAAATACAATCATATCATAAAAGGTGAACTTTTTGAAGCAAAGAGACATATTGAGAAACTTCACTCTAGCAGTGATTTGATCGATGAACAAAGAGATAGAAAGAAACCTAAAGGTGATATGAATGGTATTGGATTCAATGAATTTGAATTCACAAAGAATCAAGAATAGAAACCAGATGGGAAGATTGATGCAAAAAACCTACTCTTGAAGAACCTAAAGAGCAAATCAGACCTTTCAGAGGTAGATGCTTTGGTTGTAACAAGTTTGAACACATAAAAGAGACCGAAGAGGTAATGTCCCCTTTAAGACATTTTATGGTTATTGTTTTAAGTATTATACATATGGGCACAAGAGGGAAGAATGCAGGAAACTCAGTCAATCTTGATATAGACAAGACAATAAAGGAGAACATACTATGAAACCTACATGTTATAGATGTAATAACATTGGACACATTGCAAAGTTTTGTAAGCTACAAGTAAATCAGGGTAGAAGACCTCCTATATGATACAAATGCAACAATCTAGGTCAAATTTCAAAGTTTTGCAGGTATAATGGAGTAAACCACAGAAGAGTACCACCTCCTATGAATACACAGAAGAATGGCAATAATATTGGTAAGAGAGTTGCAGATTTAAAGAATGACTTTGAAAATTGTTTCAAGAAAGAAGAAGATAACATCAGTGGAAAGATATGGAAAATTAAGTAGACAAGTGATATATTGGTTCAGAGAGAGACAATAGATGCTACTAGATCTTTGGATGATGTTAACAAAGATGAATTGACCTAATTGGTCGATCATGGCCTTAGGGGGAGCATTGCATAAAGATATCAAATTATATCCCACCCCTTATTATGTGGATTGAGCCCTAGCAAGATTAGTGGTGATCATGGCCGACATCATGGAACATATATTTAAGAGAGCAACATCGGATAATGCATATATTTTGATCGCAAGATTTACATGCGACTGGACAACATTGGGTAATGCGAGCTTTTAATGACTTAACATTGTATAAAGAACCTAATGATTATCTATTTCCTTATCATTTGACGAAGAGTAGCCTAAGGAGATCATAGAGAAAAGAGATTCAGACTATCTAGCAATTACCTTGTGTGATCAATCAAAGCAAATACTTGGATTTCAACATGTGAAAGGTATTTAGATCATCTACTTATATAGAAAATATGGATGCACCTGTGATGTATGATGTTGTGGATAGACCTACATATAAATTTAAGAAACATCCTTTCAAATCCTGTGAAGAAGACCTTGAAGGAGCATTTTCTAAGACACCTCATGACATATTGCATGTAGAAGACATTAGGGCATACATTCATTGAAAATATGACATGCTAGGTATTGAAGACATTTCTACTGAATGGAATACATGACTTAAAATGGAATTATGAGAGATGAATTCAAACATGTTAATGAGTTAAACATTATGAAAATTCTAGATTTATACAAATTCAGCGAAGAAGAATGGATTAAGATATTGTTGAGTAGAATTCATGATCAATTTGTTTGGATAGGCGAACAACCTGTGAAGATATGTAGTAACTTGATACACGAGATTACTAGATTGGACAATAATGGAAGCATTCATGTAGCAGAGAAACATGTTAAGAAGCAATTTGAAACCCTAACGCATTTGAAATGGGATAGGTGAGCCATGAAAATGAATAACATCTTTTCGCAAGATGTGATATTGATTTCTATGATACTTGGTTACAAATTATACTATATTAGTATACCTAATTCTGTGTCTACTAGAGTTATTATGATTGCCTACAGAATGGTGAAAGAAAACACAAAGTATAATTTATGTGAAGTGTTGGCACAATATTTTTTGGAAAATGTGAAGCTGATAAAGAAAGACAAATCAAAAACCTTCAGATTTGGTTCACTACTAATGCATATGTACATACACATTGAGAACAGATTTCTAGGAATGCACCCTAGTGGTTGGAGAAAAGGGATGCCTACTGGTATTCAGATTTCAAAAATTTATTGAAGACAAAAAAACACATGGGTTGATGGAGAGCTATTTGGTATGATCAAAATCCTTTAGAGGAAAATGAAAGAAAGATACAAGATTCTTGAAGATTTAGTTGAGAAATATAAGGATACAATCTGTTTCTTGGTTGAAACTGATTGTGTATGCTTTGAGGCAGTTGTTCCAAGAAAGGAATGGTGTTATCCTATGGGATATGAAGTAAGTTAAGAAGTATTGACCATGCAGATCGAACATGTTCTAGCATCTAAGATAGATACATCTAAGAAGAGATGGGGTACCTATGAAGAAAAATCAGCTGAAGTGAGAGAAGAATAGACTAGAGGCTTGAGGAAATGAAGAGTTGAAAACATTATTCATGAATATGGAGTTAAGGAAGGATTGACTGAGGAAGAGTTGAGGGATGTAAAGAGGAAATTCATAGAACAATCTTCTAGATTAGCAAGTGCTAGTAATTCAGCCCTTCCACATCTTGAAGTTGTGATGAAAACCGCTGCACCTACTATAGTCATTGATGTAGACACCACTTCTTCATAACAGTAGAACTCACAGGTAGTAGAACTAGCTCCTAGAGTGAGCAATAGATCCTCCAGATAGAAATCACCACCTAAAGAACTTACGACTATGAGAGAAGAGAAAATATATTAGTAAGTGATAAACCTGTATGGAAACTTGACTTCAAAATGATTGAGAAGAGAGAAATTGAGTAGGGAAAGCTGGTTACAATAGACAAATATTATGACAGGTATGAAGAAACTAACAAACTTAATATTGAATATAAAGATGAATCTATTGGAGATTGAGGGAAGTATACCTGAAGAGTTGAATGAGTGATTAGAGATAAGGAAACAACTAGCACACATTGAAGATGAGACTATCAAGAGTCCATTAATTGATAAAATCTTACATGTAGTTTCTATGCAAGAGAGAGACAAACTACTTGCTGAACTGAAACCTTTATTGAAGACAAAGGAAAGGTTAGTAAAAATTATGGAAAGGAAGTATGAAGATGTTACTAAAGAGACTAAGAGATCATTGGATTAGATAATTATGTCATCGATTCCTGAGAAGACTGCATCTACTAAAACTACGATGCCTACATCCTTAGGAGTGGGAGAGAGTTCCAAGATAGTTGAGGCAAGTGTTGAGAAGAGAAAAGATCTTATGCAACCAAACTTCTATGTTTCTGGTGTGCTTGTGATACTTGACACTTCTCATGATGACAAGGACCCTTTTGAAGGAAACATTGACAGTACTATGACAGAGAATGAAGAACAGAAGGATGAAGAACACAAAAATGAAGAACAAAGAGAGGAAGTACATAAAGAAATGGAGCAGAAAGAAGAAGAAGAAAAAGATGAAGTGAAAATTGAGGTAAACACATCTTCTATGTTATTGTTGGTAAGAAGAGAAAAAATTATAGATTTTAATGTTGATCATATGGATGAGGATGAGTTGGCGAGCTTAGCTTTCACTGCACTTACCAAAACAAAGGAGAGATCAGAGTAGAAGAGTGACAAGAATAGTAAGGTAATGACTAGATAAATTGATAGTATAAATGAATTTCTTCTAGTACCTATTATTTTCCAGAGAAGAGATGATATGGAAAACTTGAAGATGGCACTTGATGAGTTTGATGGTCATTATGAGAACTTGGTAAAGATTGTAGAAGAAAAGGCAGAGACGAACTACTCAAAGAAGAAACTATTTGAAGTTTTCCAGTGTATCTCATGGCACTTGGGCATTCTAAGAACTATTACAACAAATTCTAAGAGTTGTATTAAACATGGCAGAACACTATTTAGTTATTGCATGAATCCAATCAGGCATGTTTAAAACATTGAGGACATTATTGCCAAGGATAAGGAAACCTTGAATAGTATGATGGATAGTTGTGAGACCTCTTCAGAATCTGTAATGGAGTTGGACAAAGAAGTAACAAGAATTTTGGCTAAACTAAATGTATTGGATATTGATAAAGGGAGATTCATGACAAGGTTTGGTTTTCTAAAGAGTTTAATCACTCCTAAGCTATCAATTATTGAAGCTCACTTATCTGACATGGAGAAGACTACATATTCATTGGCTAAATCTATGCCAACAAAGTTGAAAGAAGAAGAGATGGAATCATTTAAATTTAATGGAATAATTCATGTTAGTCATCTATTGATTAATTCATGGAGTACAAAAGTGAAGATCTTAGAAGATTCCTTTCAAGATATTCTAAAATTGGTGAGTAAGCACTAGTCTTATTACTTTTTATACACCTCTGTCTTTGTTGTCAAAATAGGAGAAGAGAGAAGAGAAAAATGAATAGGGGAGAACAGGAGAAGATAATGTATAAGGGAGAAGAGGAAAAAAAAATAGAGGAGGAAGAAGAAGATACAATTTTTGTTTTGTTGGAACACTTAGTCATTTTTTTTGTTAAGTGTTGCCATCAATGCCAAAGCAAGAGATTTTTGGAAAGTGATCAATTTTGTGTGTAATGATTCAATTTTTGGCTGTCATTTATGGTATCACATCTGGCATATTGACCTATTGATCTAGAGTTAAGTTTTGGTGATTCTATTATGAAATCGACTAAGTACAAAGAAGAAATACAGAGGTATTTTTGGTATCAAAGATCAAGACCGATGATTTATGATGTGTGAGATTAGAGGGATATACTATGGAGTATGTATGACCTTCATCTAAGATCCATTTGATTTTGGTAAAGTTTACAGAGAGTTACAGTGAAATAAAGACAGGCAACAGTAGTAGAACAATGATACAAAGCTATTGAACTGAAGTGATGATTTGGGGAGTATGAAGTGGACTCCTAGAAAGCTAAGATAGATTATGTTTCAAGATAATATATATTTAAATATGTAAGAGCATCGACTATGTATTTGATATTTTCTTTATCAAATGTATTTTGTATTGAGAGCTGACTATGTAATATTTAGCTAAAAGAGCCAAATTAGAATATATATATATATATATATATAT
>MU223871.1:3342859-3368609 GCA_018584345.1 Thuja plicata | reverse complement strand
AGTAGTATATATGTATATATCATTAAGTTATGATATACAGTCATTTTTGAATGAAGTCATTTTGAGTAACTTAGCCACATTCCTTTGTTGCCATAAATGAAAAAGGGGGAGATTGTTGGAAAGTTGAATTCCTGAGGAAGCATGGCTTATTTTTTTTTGTCAATCATGGCAACAAATTCATACTAAGTTTCTGTCAAAGATAACTTAGGAGATAAAATGACTAAGTACAGAATATAGAGCAGTCAGACAGATACAGTGATTAGCACATCAACGCATGTGCTAGAAAGCACACCAGAGCATGCATGCTTAGGTATATACTCTATGATGTATATACATGCTATATCAAAATGTACAAGTTACATAACATTAGTATAGAAAAGATACAGATAGATTAGTACACTGCAGTCCAGGAAACAGTCCAGAATACAGAGCACAGAAGCTGACTACTATTTTGATCAGCGTGTATTATTTTGTGATGCTAAGGCTATGTGCCTTTAGTTATAATTTTTTTATGATGTAATTAATTTTTTTGTCAACACGCTTGAGCTGACTTGTTTGGAAGCATTGTATATTTTGTTAAGAGGCAGACTAAGTGTTATGTTTTGGGTCGCCCCTATTCATTTGTAAAGATATAAGTATGTAATGTATTGTTATGTTACAATGTGTAGTAGAAGTCAATTATTGTGTAATAATAAGTTACAGAGGGATAGTATAATGAATTCAGAAGATGATATAGCTCTTTAAAGGAGTAAGAGCATCCACGCATACACGAAACTGATTAGAAAAAAGTGTCACTACAGCAGTTCATTTTTGATAGAGTGCATATCAACATTCAGAGTGTTGTAGCCTTCATATTATTTGGGCAATGAGCCTAGGCAGTGCACCATACACCCCTAATAGGGTTTTTGTAAAAGACTCCTAACAGGGTCCGACCTTTAACCAGGTCATTGTACTCAAATTGTAAAGACTGCTTCTAACAGGGCAAAGGAACTTTAACAAGTTCATTATACCTAGTACAATATTTTGTGGGTACTAATCCCCACTGGAGTTTTCCTTTGATCAAGGTTCTTTGTAATCATATCATGTGTTATGTGTTCTTGTGTTATAATTCTTTGGATGCACATTTGATATATGTTTAATTGGCTAAAATATAATTAATTGATAAACACTGATTCACCCCCCCCTCTCAGTGTTTCTAACAAATTGATAAGTGAAGATGGATCAAATATCACAAAACTATGAACAATGAACTTAATAATCATAATCAAATACGTATATAGACCAATGCCTTATTTTCTCATGGGCAATAGAGTCAAAATCATCCCAACCCTATGTACAAGACTAGAGACAGTTTACAATAAACATATCACTTCAAAGTTATGAAATGAGCATATAACCTAAGATAATTCACAGTTATCTCAATTCAATATCAATTTTCAAATGACAGACTGATAGATTGTGGCCACAATCAATTGAATTTAGCCATGCAAGATGAAAAGACCAATTGACAATAGAAACTATGAATTTATTCAAGAAATACGCTGCACCAAACTATCACTTTGAAGAAAATCTATAGATTTTATCTAAGGGAGTAATTGAAAATGAAAATGAATCTATTCCCATAGATGATATAAAAAGGGGACTTATCTTTATTGATTTTAGAAAAATGATACAATTAGGTCCATGTTATAGTTATTGATCAAAACTATCCAATCTGACTATAGTTACCATAATAATAATTTGTACCTCCAATCATTCACATGGTCTTGGTATCCTTATTTATATTTATCTCAAAGGATGTGAACAACCCTCAGACCGATGTGCCTTTTGGTAACTAAAACCTAATCCCTAGATCAACAAATGAACATTAAGTACATTTGAACGAATCACTAATCATCCTTGTTAAGAATAGTTGTCAATCAATTAGGTTTCAACCATATTTTTTTAACAAATCCTTGGTGATTCATTTTCAGATTATCAAATAATGATATTGCATTATCACATTACTTCAACCAAATGTATTCATCATGTATTATTGCATCTGATAATGAACATTATCCCTGGCATGTTTAATGGTATCTTTAGTGAAAACAAGCATGTCGACATTGTCGACCATTTTATGGTATCCTTCATCTTTATAAGAATCCTCCAAGTATATTTGCATGTGTTCACCATCCCACATTTCATCATAGTTGCATTATTATGTCAATAGATAATTCCATATTTTGCCACCTTTTGAAAACCTTGCACAATGACGTTGACAATATATTAATCAAACAGACAAAATCCTTGTTAGTATAATTAAAACATAAAATAAATAATATATAAAATATCCCTCTTGACATCACCATCTAATTTATCTACCTTGTCAACCATCGAAGACACATGGCAACGTCATGTAATGCCTTGAAGAATAAGAATCATGCATCTTTGTTTATAGGCATTGCGCCCACCGTTGATATTCTCCATAGTTTAACAACTGATCATATTACTTAGACCAATAAGGGACCAAGACACGTGTCACCAAGGCACACTTTCTCAAAGGTTAAAGAGCTGCATCTCTGGATTTGAGTCATTATGCCAACCGTAGATTATTTCTGAACTTTATCAGAGTTTAACTGTATTTAATTTTCTTCATTGCCAATAGTTAAGTGGGGTCGAGACACGTGGAAATTAGGCGTAATTCCTTATATAGTAAACAATGTACATCTTATCTTTGAGGCATCATGCCAACTATTGATTCCCATCAAACCTAATCACCACTTAATCTTTGAACTTTCATAACTCCTGATCATCTTTATCGTTCAATTAATACATGATCGTTGATTAAACCCATGTGCTAAAAGATGAGATATTTAGTAGATTGAACTTTAATATGCCTCAGAAATGATGTTTTATCCTCATCATTCATTCAATCAACCACACTCTACCACATGTATCCTTGATGTTATAGTCCCTTAGCCTCAGTGGGTCTGTGCCATGTGTAGTCATCACGTGTTCCCTTAAATTTTAAAAGTTTGCATCTCTGGGTTTGAGTCATTACACCAACCGTAGATCTTGTTTGAGTTAACTAACGGTTAACCTATTTCATCCTAAAACCCTATTGGGTCTGGAACACATGTCAACATCTTGCATTGCCTCAAAGGTTAAAGATCTTCATCATCTGCTTTAAGGAAAAGCGTTGGTTGTCGAATGAAGATGGACCCGCTCATTGATTAAACTGACTTTGACCCTACCTAACCGAGATCTTATCTTACATGCGTTAGCTGGGTGTGATGCCTTAAAGGTTAAAGGACATTCATATTTCTTTTAAGGGATAGCACTAGTCATAGATACTATCTAAATCTTAGCCATACATCACCCTTTCATACAACTTAGAATTTAGTGGGACCGAGACACACAATAATCAGGCATGATGCCTTAATGGATAGATAACATGCATCTTTTGTTTGAGGAAACAAACCGAACGTTGGATGGATTTTTACTTACTCAATGTATAATATTGCTTTGACTTTTGTCAATCCAGATCAGAGGACACATGCTAGCTAGGTGCCTTCCCTTGAAGCTTAGAGATCTTCATCTTGTTGATCGAGGGATAATGTCAGTCGTCGATCTTTAGAAAAATGGCAAGTTGTTTAAGCAGACCTGCAAAGAGGTAAAACTTGTTTAAATAACCTGCAAATAGACTTTCAATGACTATTTTATGAATTCAAAAAATTTGAGGCTGTTAAATGTAAGATTTTAAACATAGAAAATTTAACAGGATAAACACATGAATGAATAAGATGAATGTTGAAGTTAGAATTTTTTCAACCATAAAATATAAAGTGAAAGGAATAAATAATTAAATAAAAGGATAGAGTTTAAATAATAAGGGCATAGAATATACTTCCCTAAACCGTTTAAACATGTCTTTATGGTTATAAATCCTAGGTTCCACCAGTGGCTCTTTCTGTGGATGTGTGTTCATACCTAGACACAGCAAGACCCTATCTATCTTTGGAGAAGCATACCATTAGAAGAACAAAGAATACCATACAAAATGTACAAATAAGGAAGACAAACTTACCTTTTGTAGTTTTCAAGAGAATAAGGGTTTAAGATATTGACCATGTACAAGAAGATCATGAGGATAACCTTCCAAATCCTGTAAAAGATAAGAATTCTCACCTCCTTTACCAGTGATGACAAAAGGACCTACACATAAGGCCTCAAATTTTCCATGTCTTCCTTTATCCTGATCTTTTACATTCCATATCAAAACTAAATCTCCTTCCTAGAACTTCCTTTCTGTGGTCTTTTTGTCAAACAAACCCTTCACTTTCTACTGTAATTCATGATTTCTCTTTAGAGCCTGATTCCTCATTTCATCCAATTTTGCAAGTTGATGAAATCTATCCTCCATGAAATCCACCTCTTCCCATTGTTCTTTATTCACAAATTTGTACATTGGTAACACATTATTCATTGGTAAATGAGCTTTCTTTCCATAGACAAGTTTAGATGGTGCATATCAAGTAGACTTCTTAATTGTAACTATGTCTGCCCAAAGTGCAAGTGGCAACTTTGAATCCCATGATCTCTTGTTGTTGTTTAATATTATTTTGATGATCTTCCTTATATTCGTGTTGCTAGATTCATATTAGTCATTTCATTATGGGTGATAAGGGGATGAATAAGATATCTTTATTCTATATTTCTCATGAAATTTAGTGAACTCTGTAGATCTGAAACACTTAGCATTATCACAAATAATCTTATGAGGAACACAAAATCTTGTCAATATATTTTTAGTCAAGAATTTGATCACTACTTTACTAGTACATCTTGTCTATTAGGTATGGCTTCCACCCACTTAGTGAAGTAGTCAGTGGCCACTAAAATCCATTTATGTCCACCACTAGAAGTATCAGTGATTTTACCTTTGAAATCTATTCCCTAGATTTGAATTGGTTCCTTAGTAGACATAGGATTAAGAGGTAATGCACCCTTGTATTTGAGTTTTCCTGTGAGCTTTGACATGCTTCACATATCTGAATATAGGCATGGAAGTCTTTAAACAAACAAGGCCAATAGTATCATGCATTCAATATCTTATGGGTAGTGGTTTTTTCTGAAAAAATGTGCCCCACATGCTCCATTATGAAGATCCTTGAGAACTTTCTTTGCTTGATATTCATCTAAACAAAAAGGAAGTATACCATCCCTGTTTTTCCAATATAGATCTCCTTGTATCAAAACATACTTATATGCCTATAATTTTACTATCCTTTTTTATTATTTGTAAGGTCTTCTAGACATTTCATGTTTTTTAAGAAATGTACTATGTTAGTATACCAAGGGAACCTTTCAATACTAGTCTAAGTCTCACTTAAATCCACTTGATTCACCTGTAATGCATCCATATTTGATTCTACCATAAATCTTGCTAATCCTTGTCCTCTAACAATTTTAGTAATTTGAATCTCTATATCAAATTATTGAATTTGATTAACCCATCTACATCTTCTCCCAGTGACTTCTAACTGTCCAAATATATCCTGTATTACTGCATTAGGGACATAGGCTACCACTTTCACTCCTACCAAATAAGGCCTCAAGGACTTTACTGCCTTCACAAGTGCATAAGAATTTTTCTCATTAATATAATAATATAACTCAGAAGCTTGAAGAGTCTTACTAAAGAACACTATTGGTTTTTCATAACCTTTATTATTCTTTTGCAACAAGACATCAACAATGGTGTGATATGATGCAAAAGAAAATAGTTGAAATGGTGCATTATAATATGGATACTAAGGAAAAGGGCCTCCTTAATTGCCTTTTTCATATTTACAAATGCTTCTAAAGCTTCATTAGCCCATTTCACGTCTGCACCCTTCTTCAACACCATAACAATTGGTTTAATTATTTCTGAAAAATTTGGGACAAACCTCCTCACAAAGTTGATTCGTCTAAAGAAAGATTGGATCTTTTTAACATTCTTTGGGACCTAAAGTTTATCTATTGCCATAATCCTCTTAGGGTCTATTCTTACTACTTCTTTGGACACAATATGTCCTAATAATTTCCCTTCAGTGACTAAAAAATGACATTTCTTTGGGTTCAATGATATCCCATAATCAAGGGCTCTTTGAAATATTTTCTCCAAATGTTTGCAATGATCTTCTTCCCTTTTGGAGTAAGTAGTTACGTCATCCTGATATACCACCATAATTACATTAATAAAATCTTCAAAGGCCACATCCATTTATCTTTGGAAGGTAGCCCCTGCATTAGTGATTCCAAAAGGCATTCTAGCATATACATAAGTACCCCAAGGTGTAGTAAATGTTGTTTTATATTTTTCCTCTTCTTTTACCTTCACCTAGTTATACCCTGAGAACCCATCCATCATTAATAATAACTCATTCCCTGTGACCTTTTATAATAATAATTCCATGTTTCGTAATGTATAATTAACCTTCAATGATGATATATTTAGATTCCTAAAATCTATACAAAGTCTAATATCACCATTCTTTTTTCTGACAGGAACCAAATTTGAAACCCATGTTGAGTGTCTAATCAGATTTATTATTCCAACATCCCTCATCTTGATTAATTCATCTTTCATCTTGGGAGCTAAAGTAGGGTTTATTGGTCTCTTCCTTTGCCTCAATGGTTTGGTATTAGGCTTCAAATGTATCTCATGTTGGAAAAGGTCTTCTCGATAAGCCTTAAGGTAATTATAGGATCAAGAAAATACATGTCTATATTTTCTCAATAGTTTGATGATATCTTCTCTGATCTTGGGGGTTAAACTTTTACCCACAAATACTTCCTTTGGAGTTTTATTATTTCCCAAGTTTATCCTTTCTACTTCATCGAATGTGACATTAGTGTTTTTCTTGTCCATTTTTGAATCTTTATTGTCAAACAATCTCTCCATTTCTATAAGGTCTTTTGGAACCTTATTGGTTTTAATCTGAATAACTTCCTTTCCAAAAAACACTTCTTTCCCATCCTCCATCTCAACATGAGCATTCAAGTCTATCAATTGATCTTCATACTCTTTCTCACATGCGAAAAATTGGATTATATCTCTGTCATCTTCAAAGATTTGCTAGTTGTTGATGTTATCAGCTATAGCAGGCTTGGTTTTAAATTCAAATTGAACTATGTCTTCACAAGGAATGTCGTTATGCTTCAATGCCAAATTATCCATAAAATTTGCTAGGATATTTTCTGATCTATCTATCCATTTAATAGAAAAAATCATCAAAACATTCTATAGAATCCCATACTTCATCTCTATATCTTTTAAGAAGAGGCTTCTTAGCAACAAATTTACTTTTAACTTGAGAAAAAATTAATTCAGAATCCCCAAAGACACTTAAACATTTGATTCCATGTTTACTAGTCATTCTCAAACCAAGTAGTAGAGCTTCATACTCTGCAACATTGTTAGTACATTCAAAATCTAGTACTAAGGAATATTTAAATATTTTCTTATTAGGGGAAAATAAAATGACACAAACTCCATTACCATCCATGCAAGAAGAACCATCAAAATACATTTTCCAAATTTTATTGTTACAAGTACTTTTGTATGTAACCCAATAGGTTCAGTATTCTGCATTGCAACTTTTGAAATACTTACCTGAAAGTTATCCATATCAGAATGAAAAAAATGTGTAACTAGGCTTGGATCCACATCCTCAATAATATATGGAATTCAAGTCCCCCTATCAATTCTTACATCCCTGCCATTCACTGGAATAGAAGCATAAGAAAGATCTAATTGAATACTACCTCCTACTAAGCTAGACCATTGTCTAGATAGAAGCAATCCATAATTGGCAGGGAATTCAAACACAATAATATCCATTTTATATAACATTTTAGGACATATATGAAATTTAAATTCAACATTCTTCATTATGCGTACAACAGGAACAAATATATTATCCATATAGCATAAAATCTACCAAATTTGGTATAAACATTCATTCCTAATTATTTCATTAATTCATTAGGCATAATGTTTACTATTGCACCAAAGTCTATTATACAATTCTTCACCAATCTATTGTTTATCAATAGAGTAAGATAGAAGGGATCAATTTGATTTCCCTTTTTGTTTAAAGTAGTTCCTAGATAAATAGATGGAGGATCCTTTAATTCTTGGTTAAGATCTTCCTTATTACCTACATTAGACAATATTTTCAAAGCTTCATTTTTGCATTCAGGTATTTTAACTATTTCAATAAAAGGAATAGATATTTTAACTTGAGATAATGCATTAGACATCAAAGAACATTCATTGGGAAGAGATTTACTGACCACCTTTTCTCTTTCTATTTTTGGAAAGTCCCGAGGTTTTATCTATTTTTCTTTATCTATTTTGTGCTTTAGCCTCTTTGGATAATTTCCTTGGTCAGGTTTCCCTTGGTTTACATTTACTTTTCTATTCCTTAAATTGTAATTAATTTTTTCTTCTTCCACTACAGCTATTGTGTATTTTTTATTCTCCTCTTCTATTAATGATCTTAATCTTTGAGCCCTTTCCTGATAATCCCGATATTAGTATGCTCTATTTGGGTCATCCTTGCAGTAGTATTCATCTGAAGAGATATAATCATCATATCCTGATATAGGATCTATCGATAAATTATTCACTATGGATTGATGATTATCATTTTGATCTTCATCCTCTTTCCATCTTTGGGCCACAACACAATGCCCAAGAGAATATGGTAAAGTGAACTCTTCACACCGAGGATAGTTTTACACAAGATGGTTGTTTTATCTAAATGGATTAGGAGTATGCACTTTTTAACACCCTGCTAGGGAACCTAAGAGGAATTAACCTAAACATGATACTATGTTTGCAAAATAATTTTTTTTAAAGTTTCCAAACAAGAACATACATTTAAGTGGAAGCAATTACTATTTACTCACATGAACACATACAAGCATAGATTACAACACTCAAGGGTTCCATGACATAGAATTATGTAAGACCAAAACTCAACAAAATATCCCTAACAAAAGATTCTCATTATTAAAATAGATTACATAATAACATCAATGATAGAATAAAAATATTACAATTGATACCCTCAGGTATACATCAAACCTACATCCTCTCCAAATGTCGTAGGGTATGTGGTAGTCACTCAATACAACAAGATTAAAGTTATCCAAAATCAAGTATCACATGGGATATGATAATTTAATATACAATATAGAAATTATAAGATCAAAACCTCCATCAAAGCAAGATAAATACAACTGAGCCAAGGTACATCCAACACTAGCACATGAACACAGAATCTCAAAATGGTAAAGAATCACTACCACCCATCCATGTGGAACTGTAATAGTCCACCCCATCATTCTGAGGACATAAAAAAAAGACCCTACTCAAATATCAAACAAAAATAAAGGATCATCTAAACAAGGGGATCCTGAAAGTTCCCTAACTCTAAGTGTACAAATCAAGCTATGAGGTATGAATCACTAAACCAGAGAAAACTAATACATGTAAGACACCTATACTGTGTATAGGTTGGTGTCATCATATACATCTAACCCTTAACTCTTAGCTTGGAAATCTATCAGGACCCCGAAACTTAAGTGACCATATACGGTATTAATGACTTCTCGTATAGATGAAATCATTAACTATGCTAGACTCACACCTCACAATGAAGAAAGAATATTCTCAACACTCCATCTTAGCCTATATAAGAACTCAAGCATGTGGGAAGCACTTTATCTTATTAATTCATTTTTTAAGTCCTTAATATGTTAAATGTTATCGCTGGATTAAGAAACTTGCAATAACTGATCCTCGCAGCCACTTGTGGGGCCCAAAACATTATTACAAGCTACCCCCTACTACACATCTAGATAACCTACCATAGGTTCATAGATCATGCATACTGATCCATAAGAAGGGTACATATATAGAAAACCCCAAAATCTAGTTCCTCTCAACATTAGGAACGATCAAATATAAAGCATAACTTTGAGTAGACATAAACATCAATTGAACCAAGTTAAGGGTTGGTATAAAGGATCAAATCATAATTATAATCAGGACACAACATAGAAAACACATCCCAAATCCTCTAGACTTTTCTAGGCAAAACTAAATCCCGAACCCATAAACGTAATGAATAACCATTTCAAAATCAAATAGATCCACTCATATTTAACACTTTACTTCAGTAAGTCAAATATCTACTAAGTTCATCCTGATCACTGACTAATTTAACATCACATTTGAACTAACTGAAGAAATCAGTTTGTTTTAACAAATGATAGTTTTACTTCCATAATTAAATTCATATCTCCTGATAAAATCAATGTATTTATTATCACTACTGAATCAAAATTTAATTATATTTTACATAAGAAAACAACAGTGCGAGAGGGAAGGAGGAGGAGAGAGAGAGGAGGAGGGAATTCAAATCTTGAATTTTGTTTCTGGAGGGAAGTTGGAAGCCGAGGCCTCTGTTGTAGGATCTTTGAAGGAAGGAGAAGAGAATGTTGCTATCAGATCAATAGAAAAGGTAGGAGAATCATCATTGCTTCTGTCCAGTGAGGAAAATGGGTCAGAAATGGGACCAGAGGAAAAAAACTCAAAAAATTTGAAAGATGGGAAAGATTTATCCCAAGAAAAGTCACATGATCAGTCCACGAATTTGGGAAAAGGCAAGTGGGCAGGCCTCTTTGGCATAAACCATTGGGTAAGTCTATCTTCCCCAAAGTGGATATTTTATCGGACCCATTGAAAGGTGATATTGGTATTAAGATACCAGAATAGTTAGTAGAACACACAGTCTCTATAATGGCTTCTACCCTGGTAGGAAAGTTTTTGGGACCAAGGCCGAATATTGATCTAGTTAGATCATTTGTAGATAAAAAATGGAGGTTAAAAGGCCAAGTTGATGTAGCGGCAATGCCGAAAGGTTTCTTCTCCTTTGTATTATCAAGTGGGGAAGATCTTTCAAAATTTTTGTGTGGGGAAACCTGGATGATGGGTAAAACATCTCTGTTACTGGAAAAGTGGACTACAAGTCTAGATTACAATGAAAGTTTTTTCATGACGGTGCTAGTTTGGGTCTCTCTTCCTGGAATTCCATTGGAATACTGGCATGAAGATATCTTAATAGCCATTGCTGGCTCTCTTGGGGAACTTCTACCCATCGACCCAATGACTGAAGCCAAAACTAGACAAGTTTATGCTAGAATTTGTGTTAACATTCAACAGAATGTCGACCTTCCTTAGATGATATCTCTGAAGTTGAAATTGGGGACATGGCTTCAAGAGATAGAATATGAATAGATGTCATTTTCCTATTTCATTTGTAAGAAATTGGGTCATTGGGCGAAACACTGTCCTCAGAAAACCCAAAAGGAACAAAAGAAAAATCAGGAGCAAACAAAAGGACAGAGAATGGAATGGAAAAGAAAGATTGAGGAAATGCTGGAAACCCTGATCATGCTAGAAGGAAAGGATATTTCCTTCCAGTAAAACAAAAATGATGAAGAAGCTCAAGAAAAAGAAAAGCTAGATTCCACTGTATCTCCAATAGACGCTGAAAGTGGGGAAAGCACCAAAGTAGCAGAAACTAAACTAAATGATAAAAGAAAAGAAGACAAAGAAAAGCTAGAAAATGGAGAAGAATCAGATAAGCAACAGGAAGTAGATAAGGAGATGGTAGTGAAGGAAAATCATAGCTCAGAAAAAAATCATAAGAAATCAAATGACCTAATCAGGGAAAGTAAAGTTGATACCCCAATTAAAACTCATCGGAATGAGAAACAAAAGGAGGAGGAAGAAGCAAAGGATAAGTCATAGTCAACAGTGGGTTCAAAGAAGGGATCTAATAAGAAAAGTCCCAAATCCCCTGAGGGTAGGCACATGACCTTTGAACTGAACTTAAGTTATGGTAAGAAAGATGAGAGTTCTTCAATGGGAAAATCAAACAAGAAGGTTGGAGGCCAAAAACTAGGAGTTCAAACTAGACAATAGAAAGCTGATATTGGTACCCCAAGGGGAGAAAAAGGATGAAGATTAGGAAAAAACCAAAGGGAGGAGGAGGCTAAATAGAACATTGTTGATGGAAAAAAAATTACCATCCATTAGGTTTGTACCCCAATCCTCAAATGAAGATCATCTCATGGAATATTTAAGGACTTCATAGTCCTCATAAGAAAGATGTAGTTAGGAATCTAGTTAGAGACTCTAAACCTGATATTGTGTTGATTCAAGAAACTAAAATGAGAAAAGATAAGATTGAAAAAATGAAGATAGTAAAAAGTGGAAAATGCATTGGTAGTAGCTCGGAAGCGGCTTTGGGAGGTCTGGCAATCTTCTAGAACCAATCATTTTATGACTGTAAGCTCATTAAAGAAGATAAGAACTTTATTGTTGTTTCTGTAAGGAGTATAAAGGATAATCTTGTGTGGACTCTTATCAATGTGTATGCCCCTAATACGAAGATAGGAAGAAGTAAACTATGGAAGAATTTGCATGAGTAGATGGAAGAAAGAAGATATAACAATTTCATTCTTATGGGAGACTTCAATACACCTCTAAAGCAGGAAGATAAAAAAGGTTGTAATCTTTCCCAAGTGGAAAGCAGAGTGGACTTCATGAATTTCATCGTCAATGAAGGGCTAATGGATGTTGAGCTAGAAGGGATAAACTACACTTGGTCAAACTGTAGGGTGGGAGAGGACCTGATTCAAGTTAAGTTGGATAGGGCGTTGATAAATCTGGAATGGTTTACTAAGTATTCATGTTCTCTTTCCTCCCTATTAAGAATAGGATCGGATCATTTCCCAATTTCTCTCAATGTTTCACCATTTACTAGAAAAAGAAATGCCCCTTTTAGATTTGAGAAGATGTGGCTAGACCATCCTGACATGGAACATAAAATAAGGGAGTGGTGGAATATTGAGGTGGAAGGAACTGCAATGTTCAAAGTGGTCAAGAAACTGGTTAATGTCAAAACTAATGTAAAAAGAAGGAACAAGTACATACATGGTGATATCTTCAAAGCTAAAAGTAAATCCAAAATGGAACTAAAAGAAATTTAGGAGGATATCCAAAGGAATGGGCTAACTGAAACTCTAAGAAGCCAAGAGATTATAGCCCTTGTTGGTCTTCATAATATCATAGCAAAAGAATAAATATTCTGGAGACAGAGATCCAGATCCCTCTGGCTTAAAGAAGGTGATAAGAACACAAGATTTTTTCACATCATTGCTCTAAAACATAAGGCTATTATCAGAATCCACTCTCTAACTACCAAAAATGGAAAAACCTCCAAAGAAGATGATATTAGTAAAGAAATGGTGTGCTATTTTGCTTCCTTACTTTCTAAAGATTAGAGCATAGACTTGGTTGAGAAGAGGAACTTACTTCTATTACTCACATATTGGAATCTGAGGCTAATGTCCTCTTAAGAGCTATCCCTTCAGAGGCTGAAATTAAGAAGGCTATCCTTTCCTTTGAAGGAGAGAAATCTCCTAGCCTGGATGGGTTTCAGATGTTCTTCTTCCAACAGTTTTGGAGCATTGTTGGGAAAAATGTCTACTCTATGGTTAAAGAATTCTATGGTACTAAATCTATTCTCAAATAAATCAACTCAAAGTTCATTTCTCTCATCCCAAAAAAACATGGAGTGGATACAGTTGATGGTTTTTGTCCCATAAGATTTTGCAATTCGCTCTACAAAATTATCTCAAAGGTTATGATGACAAGAATATTGAGCTTATTGCCAAGTCTTATATCACCTCAACATAATGGGTTTGTCCCAGGTAGACAAATTCTTGACTTTATAATGGTTGTGCATGAGAACATTCACTCCCTTCAAGCATCTAAAAAATAGGGTTTCTTGATGAAATTAGATCTGCCTAAGGCTTATGACAGAGTGGACTGGTCTTTCCTGTCTAAAATTCTTAGTTCCTTTGGATTTGATAATGATGTGATAAGATTGATAATGTAATTGGTCACTATAGTGTCTTCCTCGATGCTGGTAAATGGAGGCTCTTCCATTTTTTCCATCCCTTCAGAGGGCTTATACAAGGTGACCCTATTTCCCCTATCCTCTTTTCTAGAATGGCATAAAGTCTTGGGAGATCTATAGAAAGCATGGTTTCTTCTGGTCAGATCTCTGATCTCCAACCTTCTTTGGCTCAAAAAAAATGCTCTCATGAGAAATTTGTGGATGATACAATTATGATGGGAGAAGCTTATGTTTTGGAAGCTAGGAACATGAAAAAGGTTTTGAATATTTACACCAAACCTTCAGGTTAATCTATAAATTGGGAGAAGAGTTCTTTATTTTTTTGTAACACCCCTAAAGTTAGACAAAGGAAGATTTCTTCTATTTTGGGATGCAAGATTGGGAAGTTTCCCTCTACTTATTTGGGTCTCCCCCTATTCCTTAAACTGGATGATGTTTTTTGGAATGGCATAATTGACCACTTTCATAATAAGTTAGCTGGATGGAAAGGTGCTACCCTTAGTCAAGCTGGTAAAGTCCAACTTCTGAAATCTACTCTTCAAAACCTTCCTGTTTATGCCCTGAGCCTTTTTAAAATTCCTCAGAAATTTGTTGGCTTAATTGAAAAAATTTGAAAAAGGTTTCTTTGGTCTAGAGTGGAAGTGAAGAAGAGGTTAAGCCTTGTGGCTTGGGAGGTGGTGTGTAAACCTAAGAAATGGGGAGGGCTTGGTATAAGAAGTATCAATAACACAAACAAATCCCTGCTAGCAAAATAATGCTGGAGAACTTTTGAAGAAGAGAAGGAATGGAACATTATCTTCAAGAGAAAGTACCACTTATCTTCTCTGGAGGAAGTACTAAGGGACCCTTTGGAGATAAATGGCTCTTTCATTTGGAATAGTATTAGAAAAAGTAGAGATTTAATTAGTAAAGGGGCTAGATGGAAGTTGGGAAATGGCAGGAAAATAAACTTTTGGACTGACAACTGGTTGAAGGAAGTTTCTCTACGTGAAAATCAGGAATGGAGGTCAGCGATGGCGGATTGCATTGATATTGTTTGAGAGAAGGTTTTTGATTACTGGATTAATGATAAATGGGTTGATCTTAGCTCCTTTGATGATTCTCTACACTTGGTCAACAAGTTTCTGTCCTCCTAGTTTATTAGACCTGACAAAGAAGATTCTTTGATCTGAGGGTTGGAGGCGAATGGTAAATTCTCTTTCTCATCTACTTCAGCCCTTCTGCACCAATAGGATATCTACTCTCCTAGCTGTAAGGTATGGAACAACAACCTTATTCCTAAAATTCACATGTTCTTTTGGCTTCTTGTTCAAAATAAAATCCTCACAGAGGATAATCTTCAAAAAAGGGGCATTAGTATGCCTAATAGATGTATACTATGCTGCTATGAAGCTGAAAACAATAATCACATAATGATACACTGTCCCTTCTCCTCCAAAGTCTGGAACTTAGTGCTCAATGGTATCAATCTGGAGTGGGTTAATCCTTTTAACTTCTAGGACATGGTTAAACAATGGAGCTGCCCCCTCAAGGGTAAGGAAGCCAAAGATCTTTGGAAGCTTATTCTACCTCACTTCACTTGGAGAATATGGAAGAAAAGAAACAATAGAATATTTAGAGAAAAAAGCTCTCCCTTTCAAACTGTGGCTAATGGGGTCTGTAGAAGTATCCTGGAAAATTTTAAAAATCAGCTTCCTAGTGATTCACCTTACAAGAATCTTCTCAGTATCAGTGAAATTCTTATGAAGGCACAAGTATAGAAAGATAGAAATCAAAATTTGAGGGAAAATACTAGATAGAAAGCCCCTCCAAATGGCTGGGTAAAAGGGAATTTTGATGGGGCGGTGAAAGGGAATCCTGGGTCTACTAGAGTGGGAGGCCTCATAAGGGATGTAGCTGGAAATTGTTTGGTAGCAGTGACAGTTCCGTTGGGAATTCAGAAAAACCATATGGCTAAAGCTATGGAAGCCCTTCATGTGGTCACTTTGGCCGAAGATATGGGAATCTCCAAACTTTGGGTGGAGGGAGATTCTCTGAATATTATTAACTGTATTAAAGGTACTTATAAAGCTTCATGGACATTAAGCCATATCATTGAAAAAATTAAATCTTTATTATCCAATTTTGAAGATTACCATATTACACATGTTTACAGAGAAGGTAATATGACGGCAGATGGATTAGCAAATGTGGGTGTGTACTTTGATGTCATGCAATCCTGGCGAGGTGAGGTGGACTTCAAAATAGAGATGGCTAGTCTTATCAAGTACGATAGGATGAATAGCATTGAAGGAGTTATAAAAAAAACTTAATTAATGATGAGGTCATCTTTAATTATTAAAAGTAATGTGTGTTGTCAATCGAAGGAAATGGGATTAATTAGATTAGTGACTCCGCATGCTTTATTGGTGTTAAATTTGAACTGGATTAATCATAACAGTAGAGTTTGCCTAAATTCTATGTTCAAAATTGCAAAGGACTAACATTTCCAAGAAGAAACAAGAAATATGGGAGGAGGTCTGAAGAGAGAGGAGCCGATTGACTGTACAAAATGGAAAGAGAAGAGGAGAGTTTAGAGAAGATTGAGAAAAGGAGGTGTTTCTCAGTATCTGGAGAAGCTCCATGGCTGGGACACGAAGATAACAAAACAATTTGCAGAGGGTGGGAAGGATGGGAAAGCGCATATGTGGTGGAAATATTTTACCCTTTCCATGAGGGTTATATCAGAAATTATGGGTTTGCCTTGTGAGGGCATGAAATTTGATAGGGATAACAAGAGGGTTGGTACTCAAGCCTACAAGATTTTCCTAAAAACAAAGGATGAAGAATCCCTTCTCAGTAAAGGTACAGGGGATTATGTTGACATTCAAAAAATCAAGTCTCACTAGGTGGACATTCTCACTGTCATGATCGAGTATTTCACTTTTGATGGTAGATACTCCAAAATCTACAACCTGCATTTCATTCTGGCCAACCACTTCAGGCATGGTAAAAAAATATCGTTCCCTTTCTATCTTCTAAGTTCATTGCATAATAGTGTGATGGAGCACATAAAGAAATTGAGCAACCTGGTGCTCCATGTGGGGCTCATTTATCTTATTTCTGAGTATGCTCACAATCTTCCTGAGCCAATCCCTAAGAGGGTTAAAGGTAGTGTGAGACTGGTGAAGAAGGAAAGTGAAAAATAGAGTCAGAAAAAAGGGTTAAAATGAAGAAGAAGGGTAAGTCAGAGAAGACTAGTGATGAAACCCTACAGAATCAAGAAAAATATCAAGAGGATTAGCACAATGGTGATAATGAAAAATAGAATATGGAAAAAGAAAATGAGGATCAGCTGAGAAAGGATAACTCTCAGATGGAAGAGGAGGAAATGCCCAATTTTGATGAGGGCATGGGCACTGATGAGAATTATGATGAAAAGGAAATTGAGGGAGATGGAAAAGAGGGAGATGAAAGAGAGGAAAATAAGAATGAGGAAGATGGTGAGGAGGGTAAAATAATGCAGCGAAATTTAAAGGTGAAGAAAAGGAATAGTAAAAAAAGGAGAATGGGCCCTGATGCGGTCAGGTTTGAAAAAGATGATAGCATCCCAAAAAGCAAAGTAGACTATGGGGATAATATAGAAGATTGGCTGAACGAGGAGATGATGTTAATGAAGAGTCAATTAACTGAGATGCAGGAGGAAATGGAACCTTTTAAATCCAAGGTTGAGGAAATGGAGAATAATTTGATGATTAAGGTTAAAGAAAACAACATAGAAGAGGAATTTACAACTAGAGTGAATGAGATTGTGGAAGAAAAGCTAAAAGAGATGAAAGTTCACAAATAAGCCACAATGGGCACATGATATGGATTATCCTTAAGCACAGCAATGAAGGGCTGCAAGTATCGATTTAGAACCTAAAAACATTATATACTTATCTGGAAAGAAGCCTGTTGGAAAATACCATAATTACAATTGAAGAAAAGGCTGGAAGCTCAGGCCCTGGTTCTAGAACTCGAAGCAGAGTTAAAAGAAAAGTCCCTGAGATCCTAAAAGAGATGCTGGAGCTGAAAGAGTCCATTTTCAAAATGGAAGAAATATAGAAGGAGGCTGAGCTAGCCTACCAGAAAATGATGTGATGTTTCTTATGCTGGTCTGGAAATTTTTGTTGGAAATTATTCGAGTAGTTGTGCTAGAAATTGTGTTGGTTTCTGTGCCTTTCTTTGGCAGTTTTTGTTTTTCCATGTTTTAGGTCTTTCATTTCTTGTTGGGTCCTACCTTTTGTTCATTGCATGCGTTCTTTGTTTGTTTGTGCCTTTGATGCCTATCTTTAGTAGATTTTTGTAAAAGGTTTCGAGGTCCTTTCAAAACCTGTTTTTACCTTAATAAAAAACAACATTATTAACCTCTTACGATTAATGAACGAAGATCTTAAATAAATCAATTCAAAGGAACCATCCTAAAACAACAACATAAAAGAAATAATCACATTTAAATATCATTAACAATCTATAACTATTAATCCTAATAAAATCAATTACTAAATATTAATAATTATCACTAACTAAGTTTATAATATAAAAATTAAAATTAACAAATTTAAAAATTTAATTATATAAAAAAATTCTTTTTTTTAAAAATAAATAAATTAAATGGGGGGTGTCACATGACCCCACACCCCTACTTGCATAGGTGGTAGTGACATTGCTGGCACAACAATGGTACTGCCAGTCGGTCGCTGCTGTCAGCGGCAATCACTATCGTGCACGATGGGGTCACTGTCGTGCCGACATTTAATTACATTTTACATAAGAAAACAAGAACATTATTAACCTCTTACGATTAACAAATGAAGATTTTAAATAAATTAATTTAAAGGAACCATCCTAAAATGACAACATAAAAAGAATAATCACATTTAAATATCATTAACAATCTATAACTATAAATACTAATAAAATTAATTATTGAATATTAATAATTATCATTAACTAAGTTTTATATTATAAAAATAAAAATTAACAAATTAAATAAAATTTTAACAAATTTAAAAATTAAATTATAAATAAAAATAAAACAAAAATGAAATAAATTTTCTTTTTTTTTAACAAAATAAATAAATGAAATGGGGGGTGTTGCACGGCCCCACACCCCTACCTGCGTGGGCGGTAGTGACACTGTCGACACGATAGTGGTAGTGTCGGTCGGTAGCTACTGTTGGCAGCAATCACTACCGTGCATGGCAGGGTCACTGTCGTGCCGACAGTACTGCATCGAGCACGTTGCGTGGGAGGTGGGGGTTGAGGCCCCATCTCCCTTAATTTATTTTATTTTTTTAATTTTTTTTCTTAAAAGCCTTTTTTTAAACATTTTATTTTTGTTTTATACTTTTTTTAAAAGGGTATTTTATAACATAAGCATTTTTTTGACTGGTTTAATGTTTTTAAAAATTGTATATTTTTTTGACAAAAAAATAGTGAGTGTCAAAAGAAATTTCATTTAATTTTCATGAAATTTTAAAACAAATAATAGGATATTTCATAACACAAAAATTGTAGGAAGAGTATGCATATTTCCTTGTTTTCTCTAGGGTTTCGATGAATGCCAATTTGCTTCAATAATTGGAAATTTTCTAACTTAATCAACGAAATCAATTTGATACAAAACTCTAAATTTTCAAGCAAAACCTATGCAATTTATTTTCAGTTTTCTAGGGTTTAGTTTCTACAATGAAAACCTAATTTATTTACTTTTCCAAATGATTAAAAAAACTATTGAGAACCTTTGTGCACAAACAGAAATCACAAAAATGAATTGTTAGGCAGGTATTGTTATTCAAAATGAAGACACGATTTTTCAAGAACATGAAAATAAATAAGTGGATATTCAAACCCTACCTCAAGCACTAAAAATATGTACCAAAGATTTTGAAGCTGAAAGTCTCGATCCATTTCCAATTTGATCTCTGTGGCTGAATCTAAAAACAAAACCACGTGCAACGAGCTCCTTCCCAATCCAATCGAAAACTTCAAGCAATAATTTTCAACAAAACCATAGCAAATTTCCAGAGTTCTCAAAACTTGTCTCCCAAAACCTATGTAACTTCTAAATGACAAAAATTGACTTCATAAAGACTCAAACCCTATTTTTTCAATAAAACAGAGAAAGCACACAACTTTCTTTCTTTTTTTTTTTTTTAATTTTAGAGAAAAAAACATTCCTAAATAAAATTAAAATCCTCTTTAATTGAAATTTCACCTTAATTGATTTTCAAAAAAAGGAGAAAAACAACTTTCCTAAGAAAAACTAATTATTCCTTTATTTTAAATGCAAACTATATTAAATATACTCACAAAAATCAAAAGCTTTTATCCATTTAAAATCAAATTAAAAATTCAATTAATATTCAATAATTCAAAGTTAAAATTAAATACTCAATTTAAATTTAATATTCTGAAATTGCATTTTAACTATTTAATAATTAAACATAGGTATTTAATTAATCACATTAATTAAATACCCTACATTTAATATTTAGATAATTCAACAAACATGAACATGAGTATAATTAATTTTGACAATTAATTAAACTCTAATAACAAATAATGACATTCAAATAGAAGACACTGAAAAATAACATAAACATAACAACTAGGAGGTAACCTTGAATTCACATCCCTTGGACGAATTTGGGTAGGGTAGAAAGACTGATTCTTGTCCAATCATAGGACAAAGTAGGTTTAGGTTAGGGTTTTGGATTTGATTGCTAACTCCCCTCTTTACCATTTGAGATGTATTATGGGCATGCTCACTCCTGCCAATTTAGGGAAGACGATGCCCTATACTTGCAAACTTGTCACAAACAGGACACACATGTACATCTAAAATATATCACAGTAAACAATGACAAGGATCGGTTGAACGTGTGGATCTCATAAATTTAGGTAAGTACATCTCTTTCCTCTGCCACACCATACATACATAGACATGTATCTTAAGCATACACATGCAAGTATGGGGTAAGAATTCATATACATCTAACACATTGCATAAGAAATAATCATCATAAAACATCATCTATTTCTAACACATGATATAGAATCATAAATCCATACATAATCCAACTAATTGAAATAAAATTCTCACCACAACATAGCCCAAAAGAATCCGGCATAAAAACTAAAATAATAGCCTAAAAGAGTATGACACTAGAAAATGAAAGCAACCTAGGGGTGGGAACCCAAGAGGAATTAACCTAAACATGATACTATGTTTGCAATTTTTTTTTTTTTAAATTTTTCAAACAAGAACATACATTTAAGTGGAAGAAATTACCATTTACTCACATGAACACATACAAGCATATATTACAATACTCAAGGGTTCTATGACGTAGAATTACGTAAGACCAAAACTCAAGGAGATATCCCTAACAAAAGATTCTCATTATTAAAATAAATTACTTAATAACATCAATGATATAATAACAAGATTACAATTGATACCCTCAGGTATACATCAAACCTACATCCTCTAAAAATCTCATAGAGTATGTGGTAATCACTTAATAAAATTAGAATAGAGTTATCCAAAATCAAGTATCACATGTGATACGGTAAATAAATATACAATATATAAATGATAAGATCAAAACACCCATTAGAGAAAGATAAGTAAAACTGAACTAGGGTACATCTAGCACTGGCACATGAATGGAGAATCTCAAAATGGTAAAGAATCACTACCACCCATCTGTGTGGAACTGTAACAGTCCACCCCACCATGTTGAGGAGATAAGAAGAAGACCCCACTCGAATATCAAACCAAAATAAAGGATCATCTAAGAAAGGAGATCCTAAAAGTTCACTAACTCAAAGTGTACAAATTAAGCTATGAGGTATGACTCACTAAAACAGAGGAAACTAAAACATGAGGAACCTAGACTGTGTATAGGTAGGTGTCATCATATATGTCTAACCCTTAATTCTCATCCTAAAAATCTCTCAGAACGCCGACACTTAAGTGACCGTATATGGTATCAATGACTTCTCGTACAGATGAAGTCATTAACTATGCTAGAATCACACCTTGCAAGGTGGAAAAAATGTTCTCAACACTCCATACTAGCTTATACAAGCGCTCAAGCATGTGGGAGGAACTTTATCTTATTAATTCATTTTTAAGCCTCTTAATATGTTAAATGTTATCACTAGATTAAGAAAATTGCAATAACTGATCCAGGTAGCCACTTGTGGGCCCTAACACATTATTGCAAGCCACCCCTACTACACATCTAGATAACCTACCCTAGGTTCATAGATCATGCATACTGATCCAAAAGAAGGGTACATATACAGAAAACCCCAAAAACCAGTTCCTCTCAACATCAGGAATAAACAAATATAAAGCACAACTCAAAGTACACATAAACATGAACTAAACCAGGTTAAGGGTTGGTATAAAGGATCAAATAGGAATTATAATCAGGATGGAACACAAAAAACACATCCCAAAGCCTCTAGAATTTTTGAGGAAAGACTAAATCCTGAACCCATAAACATAATTAATAACCATTTCAAAATCAAACAGATACACTCACATTTAACACTTTACTTCAGTAAGTCAAATATCTACTAAGTTCATCCTAATCACTGACTAATTTAACATCACATTTGAACTAATAGAAGAAATCAGTTCCTTTTAACAGACATTAGTTTTACTTCCATAATTAAATTCATATCTCCTGATAAAATCAATGTATTTATTATCACTATTGAATCAAAATTTAATTACATTTACATAAGAAAAAAACAACATTATTAACCTCTTATGATTAATTAACGAAAATCTTAAATAAATCAATTTAAAGGAAACATCCTAAAACAACAACATAAAAAGAATAATCACATTTAAATATCATTAATAATCTATAATTATTAATACTAATAAAATCAATTATTAAATATTAAAAATATCATTAACTAAGTTTTGTATTATAAAAATTAAAATTAACAAATTAAATAAAATTTTAACAAATTAAAAAAATTAATTATAAATTAAAAAAATAAAAAATATTTTTTTTACCAAAATAAATAAATGAAATGGGGGCCGCACAGCCCCACATCCCTACCTGCATCAGTGGACGTGCCCACTGTCGGCACGACAATGGTACTACCAGTCGGGGGTACTGCACCGAGCACATTGTGTGGGAGGTGGGGGTTGAGGGACCGCCTCCCTTAATTTATTTTACTTTAAAAAAATAATTCTAAAAGCCTTTTTTTTAAACATTGTTTTTTTGTTTTATAAATTTTTTTAAAAGGATATTTAATAACGTAAGCTTTTTTATTATTATTTTTTACTGGTTTATTATTTTAAAAAAAAGCTCTATATTTTTTTGACAAAAAAACCAGCGAGTGTCAAAAGAACTTTCATTTAATTTTCATGAAATTTTTAAAGAACTAATAGGAGATTATTTAACACAAAAATTGTAGGAAGACTATGCATATTTCCTTGTTTTCCCTATGGTTATGATGAATGTCGTTTTCCTTCAATAATTGGAAATTTTTGAACTTAATCAACAAAATCAATTTGATGCAAAACTATCAATTTTCAACCAAAACCTATGCAATTCGTTTTTAGTTTTCTAGAGTTTAGTTTCTACAATGAAAACCTAATTTACTTGTTTTTCCAAATGATTCAAAACAACTATTGAGAACCTTTGTGCACAAACAAAAATCATAGAAAGGAATTATTCAGCAGGATACATCTTCATAAAAAGAACTGAGTACTCTCTTTAAAAACAACCATGGATACCTTATAATAGAAAATAAGAAGATCACCAAAACCTTACTAAATGAAGGAAACTTCCTTTTCATGAAGGAGACAATAAATGCAAGTATTTAAGTATCAAGATTTGAATGGAACCCTACCGCTTCTTCTTCAATGAAACCCATTGTTCATTATGGGAATTTATTTTTATGATGTTTAACTATCATCTTCTTCATTATAATTGTTGCTACATGGATCAAAGAAGTTATTTATATATGAAAACTCAATGTCCTTTCTTAGTATCTATTGATCTATCAAACAATATGTTATTCTTTCGAAACCAAATGCTCTTTCTATTGAATAATTTGTTGTTCTTCTTTAAGAATCTCCAATCACTCTAAATAAATCTACATCTTACTCTAATCTTGTTGTCCATGATTATATTTTTCTATTATCCATCAAAATCTTCCCTTTGAAATTTGAACACTACTACATGATATACAAAATTTGTATTTTTTTACATGAAGATATAATCTTCTTGAATGAAACCCACTATTCTTGTCTTGGAACCATTTATTCTCATTCAATATTAATATTCATACATGTCCATTCTTTATTGTATCATTCTTTAAATATATTTTACTCTCCTCTTTGATTTCTCTCTAACTGAACCTCTTTCCACCAAATACCGACATGACCCTTAATGTTGGTCTTGGAAAATGACCCTCTTAGGATCTTCTATTTCTTCACATCCAAAATATTGAATATCATTAATCCAATCAATCAATTCTTCAATATTGACATTACCTAAATATGTAGAGATATCAATCTTGGACATCTCAATTTTTTCTATGGATTTAAACAATCTAACTTGTTCAAGTTCATCTTAATTACCTTCTAATTTTGCATCAACTTGGGCTACAACATCTTCATATTCACTTTCATCTATTGTTCTTTGTTGAAACTCTCTTCTAAACTCCTCTTAGATCGCATTATTTTTCTTTTCAAATCCCTAAATCCCTTCTCTATGACTTTAAAATTTCTTTTCATTTTTCATATAGGAAATAGTCATAGTTACTTCATCAGTGGAAAGCCCTCCTAGGAGTATAGGAGAACCATCCGAGGCTTTGGTACATGTTTTTTCTATATATATTAAATTTATAAATTTAGATAGAAGTACATGCTTTTTTATTTTTTACTCTTTTTTAAACTATATATGTTATTAACTTGTATTAATTATATTTTACCTACTACAACCGCCTTTGCAACTTGTTAGTAGCATAGATCCTTTACCTTTCCATTTTATTAGGAATTCTGATCGTCAAAGAAGGGACCCACCTATTAGGGATTTTTCTTGTATGAATCACAGTGCTTGAAATGACTACTTGAACACCATGCCTTCTAATACTGATTCAGAGACAAGAAAATCCTAATTGCTAAGGACTGGATAAGGTCCTTCTTCATTTTTGAGCTCCACATATACTCAGGCAGGTTTTACCTTTTATGATTGCTATTTACACAGTATGTTATAGTGTGGACACTGATTTTCTATGTACCTTTGTTAAATAAACTTATAAATTACCTTGCAAATGACAAAGCATAACCAAATGCAAGATTTAACCATACAAACTTATGGTCTTAAATATAGCAAAAACTAGTGATACAAGGATTTTCATCCTTCTCCCTTTTATAGTAGGAGGGATAACCTAATGATCCACTCTTCAAGGGATTAAAAAACTAAATAATATCCTACTGATACAAATCCTTATGAGTTCAGCTCATTTGTTCTCAGTAACAAAAGTATGTTTAATTGAATTGATTTTTGATATTGGATGAGGAACGTACTGCAAACTATACTCTAGACCAGTGCCTATCCCTTGGGAAAAGAGTCAATGAAAACATGAATCAACAGAGATAAAATAATAGAGATACTGTAGAGTGCCTTACAAACTACATGCGGCTGAGATAG
>MU223871.1:3317721-3334868 GCA_018584345.1 Thuja plicata | reverse complement strand
TATAACTTACAATAAAATTTCCACAAGACCAACAGGGACCTGCTCTGGGCATCTGTAGGAAAAAACCAGAACAGAGCAGAGGAAAGGAACCCTTACAACTGAGAAAAGAAAGAAATATATAGAAGAGGAAGAAACCCTAAAAACTATGTCAGGCAAACACCTGTCCTTCTCTCAAATCTGATTTTTACTCATTCTTTGCTTTTCAAAATATCTGATTGAATTAATCAACTTTCAACTCCACTTGTCTGAGAAAATATCTGATATATCTCTTTGCAAATCTCCTTCCATTTCCCACTAAAAAATTTTCAATCTAATTTCATTTGTTAAAAAATCTTTGCAATCTGTCACATTTTCCCTTTGAAAATATCTTATTTATCCTCTAGAAAGCTCTTTCAAATCTGATTTGTGCAATTAAAATATCATGCATTTTGTCTCATTTTTCTTTGTACAAATCTGATTTTGTCTTTGATAAATATCTTCCCCCAAAGTCATCTGTCAAATCTTTAAAAACAAATAAACATATTTGTTTCATTCTGCAAAATTAATCATTGTTTTCTCATCCCCAAATCTCTAAAGAATTTGGCTTCCAGTGTTAATAAAAATCCTCCGAGAATGCATATTTCATAGAATTTGAAATAAAATATCCTTTATTTGTATGCACTTTACCCTTTTAAGAAATCTGCATACCTTTAAAACATTTTGAAATCTTTATTTCCTACTTATTTAGCCCAGAAATGACCAGAAATCGACAAGTGGCATGCTCTTATTCGCTATCATAAACTGTGCTTAACTCATTTTAACTTTCATCACATCCGGCGATCATGCGATAATCAAGAAATCAAAGTCGCGAGCACTTTTTAACTCTTCCTTCACTCCTGGGTGACCTGGCGACCAGCATCGGGTGGCTTGTCCTCATCTCGCGACTTGGCGACCAACAGCAAGTGCTCACTTTCATCAAAATTTCATCTCCTTCATTTTTGGGCACAGAAACTGAGGTGGTTAGATGAGGGCGCGCGCATGGATAGCCTCCTCTTCAACTTCAAACTCATATGTTTGTGTTTTTTCTTATATGGACTTCATTTTGCCTTCGCCGAATGAATGTGGGATATATCAAACTTACTGTTTTAAAGCATTTTTGAAACTCACTTCAAAATACTATGTATTACCCATGAAATTCAACCTCTAGCCCCTAGGAGCTCACCAAGAGCCTCTGGGCTCTCATTCTTACCTTGGATGTATGCCTTTTGGTATATAAATACCAAAAACTCCCTTTTCACAGTGAATGTGGGATATTGAAAATACACAGTCTCTCATTTTTGCTGAGAGTGTGAAGAGAGCTGCTCATTAATGGAGTTATTTCTCTGAAAATGAACACTATGGTTGTGTGTTAATGCCTTGGTTTCCCCTTTGTATGGTGTCACATTTGCAGATTTATACTTGCAAACATTTCAAAAAACTTCAAACTTTTCCCAAAAAACCATAGCATATTCTGTGTTTTTCATGTTTCTGGGTTGTTCTTGAGTGCTGCTCATTAATGGAGCTATTTGAACATGAAAGAACAGCACCAATGGCCTCCATGGACCAAGGCGCCACTCCTCATGGAGGAAAAAATGCAGATTTCTCATTAAAACTCTCCAAAACCTCTCCCTCTGTTATCACAGTCCAATGGAAAATGTATTTTGCAAGTTTCTAAACAAACATTCAATGCATATCCTTTAATAAATTCTGTTCAAACAGTCCATGCTTGGTCTGTACTGCTGGCAATGGGAATGGCATTGGTGAAGTCTTTCATCCAAATGGCGTGAGTTCCCAACCAAATGCTGCGCAGAACACCTTGCTGGCAATGTTAGTTTGCAAGGTAATTTGTTTTTAATGTTCTAAAATCTGCAGATGTTCCATCCAATACTACCTGCGCAGACCTTGGAATACTAAGGTTTCAACAAAACATTCAAAACAACATATCCATTCCCATGAATGTCTGCAATTTTCCTCTTGCTGCTCCCCATACACATTGCACAGATTTCTTTTTCTGTATTTGCAATTTACTATGTTGAAAAACCATAAAAAGTTCCCCTTTTGGCGCTGGTCTCTTCCATGGGCAGGCAGCGTAGACTATGGATGTAGAGGTTTTGAGTTTAAAATGAAATTGCAACTTATAATGTTTTAAAAACTTCATCAATAGCTGGTCTGCGCAATATGCTATGCAAATTTCATTTGGATATGGTTTATTCCTCCTTTCATTGTTGTTTTCATTAGCGTCTCTTAAACTTGTAAGTGAAAAAGAAACCCCATAGAAATACTGTATGCCAAGCTTGGAGTAGTTCTAATGTCACTCACATAGCAATACTCGGAAGCTTTACAATCCTCAAGTAGTGTGATTCCTCCGCAATAGCAATATTAAATTCGCTATCCGTAAGAGTTTATTGCGGCCTTGGTACAAGATCAAAAGACACTATGTTGAAAAGACCATCAATTTGAACACTCCCCTCCTCTTTTAAACTGATGCCAAGCGGAAAATGAGATGATAAAAATGCCTCAAAAGTGATCAAGTTCTAAAAATATTTAATATGCAACCATCCAAAATCACAACAGGCCTCTGGAAATGGTCTTAAAGCTTGGCTTGAAACAAGTAATCACGACCTTGGCATTCAGCTAGATGATTCATTGATGTATAATGACTAGGCACGTGCAAGGGCTCCTTCAGATTCATTTTCTGGCACAATATATAACAATGCAAACATAGCCCTTTTAAAACACTGCGTAAGTGCAGATGCTGAATCACCACAAATCCCCTTCAGATTGATCATTGCAAAATGACAAAATCACATTCTGAAAAATCACCATTAGGTCACATAGTAGATTCATATGCAATGAAGATGATCCCACAATCAGATCCTAAAAACATCCTTCAGACAGAAAGTTATCATTTATGCAAAATGGCCATTCTAAAACTTAACACTTTTCCGCACTACAAACTGAATAAACTGCCTCTGAAAAATGAATTTGCAAACTCATCAAATACATCTTTCATAAACTCAACCCCTGGATCCTAATTGAATGTCATATGTTGAACATGACCCCTCAGTTGTCTTCCTCTGAAAAGAAACCACTGAACTGATACCAATCTGCAAAGATAGCACCTTAACACTTTCTGAACCAAAACACAATAAATATGCAGAAATCGGGTTCGGAATCGGCAAAGAAAAGTGATCAACCAGATTGGTCAAGGCTTGGGAGTCTTCAAAGGAATTCATTCCTAGGTATATAATGCAGATCAACCTTTAATTATGATTGACCTCGAACTGGGTGCAAATGGGGAAGGGACAAAGTATGCCATTTAATTCTGAATTTTGCACTTCATTGAAACTTTAATAAATTGGAAACGGAATGGCTCTGGAAAAGTGGATAAATGGATTGGTAGGAGTCTATAAATCTTCAGGTAGGTACACTCCTATGTTTACAATATGAGGAACAAGCCAATTTTCCAAAATTTTTACCCGGGTATAGACTTTCAAAAGCTCAAAGTAGGCCACTTAGGAATTCTGCACTTGAATACACATTAAATCAGAATTAATCACTATCAGAACGGTTCTTGAAAACTTGTCAGCTGATTTCATAAAGATCTGCAGACTGGAAAATATGGAGTGTGTGACCACTGGAACACAGCACAAAAGGAATTTTCTCAATTGGATGAACTGGTCAAAAGTTATAACATTTCAAACTGGGCTATCCAGATTTCTAGGCAGAACAAAAATGCAGATAGTTCATGAACAACCAACTTTGGGAAGTATGCAAACCTATCAAACGGATTCAGAATGACCTAAGGTTTAAAACATAAGCTCTCTAATATGCATGGAACACATTCCCAAAGTGATGGCTCAAGAAACTCAACAGGGTGTAAGATACTCAGAGGCAAAGCAGGCTCCGGACAACAAATTGACAATAAGCAAAGTGCAGAATTAGGTGACCCCCTCATAATGACTACTCCCTAAACATGTCAGAATTGGAAATCAGGAGCTGGGACCCACTGCATACATCAAATGAAAGGTGTTAAAGCCTCTTCCCAATTTGTATCTCATGAAAATCATCCGGGCACCCCTTACATGCATTCCAACCGAGTCTTCTCACACAATTTTTTCAAGGGTACTCACTTTTGCTTGTCTCAAAATCAAACATGGTCACTCCAAATTTGTTCCACATTTGGAAGTGCCAACACCACCAGTTTTACATGACACATAAACAATGAGAGAAACACATGATGTAATCAACAATACAATTGCAAAGAAATTATAGTTTAATAAATAGTTATTTTGATGTTATTTTGAGAAGTAAAATCTATTTTTGACAAAAGTAATCTATTATGCCGTTTGAATTGTTTTTGTGTAGCCATTTACAAAGCACAATACTACTTCAAAGAGGCTCAATTTTAATGATCCACCACAACTATATTATTTGATAGAAACATATAGTGTTAGTTGTGGTCATTGAAGGACCATTACATGTATATATTCAACATTTTTATTTTATATTGATCTTGACATAGTATGTGCCACATTTTTGTAAAACTTTTATTGACTTGGTATTTACGCCATTTTTGTATACATACATAATTATTTTACATTTTGATAAATATGAAAGTTTATATTGGGTCCAATTTGTTCATTGTGTGCAAGTCTTTGTACTTTGAAACTTAAATATTTACAATTGAAATGTGATCTAATTTTTTCATTGTGTGCATTTCCTGGTAATAATATGACAATACTTGTATTCATTTAATTTCATTTATTACAATAATTTATCTTACTATAATGATAACATGTTTATTATAGTTGATTAAGGTCTTACTAACTTTTCAAAGTTTTTAGAGTTTCAAGAGTCTTACCAAAGAATCATTTAGTATCAAAGTTTATGTTCTATATTCCATTCTACCATTTTAAACAAACCTTTTGTTTGGTAATTTCTTGGTCAAAAATTTCATTTGGAATATTCATGTTTACATTGTTGTCTCTGATTGTTTTCTCCATGTTCTTGTACTCTTCAAAACAACATTATCTTCTTTCATTTGCCGACGCTTGACATATTTTAGATCAATAATTTGACACATTTATTGTAATTGTCCTTAATCTCATTCATAATGTCTTTTAGCCATTGATCCTTAAGCAATATCATTGCTTCCCCAAATTATTTTCAAGTTCTTGACAATTATTTCATGATATGCAATCCCAATCTTATTGAAAAAAGAAAATTAAGACCACAAGAAGATGAATTTATACTAAAAAAATCAACATATCCTTTGCAAAAGTCATAATTTTGTGAGATCTTTCTTCATTTGGTATTGTAATCTCTCTCTCTCTCTCTCTCTCTCTCTCTCTCTCTCTCTCTCTCTCTCTCTCTCTCTCNTTCTCTCTCTCTCTCTCTCTCTCTCTCTCTCTCTCTCTCTCTCTCTCTCTCTCTCTCTCTCTCTCTCTCTCTCTCTCTCTCTCTCTCTCTCTCTCTCTCCATTGTGGCTGCTAATGCATTATCCATTATGGGTTCTCTTATTCTAAAAGAATGAAACTTGCCAATATAGTAAAGGAAAATGGTCTCACTCTTCATTTTTTTTCACGTTGACATTAATCACTAATAATTATTTTTCCTTGTTTGTGCATTTCTACTTCATTGTGCCTCTTGATCATTAGTTTTGTTTCATTGTAACAACACTATTTTTCAACCTTGATATAACTTGTTTTATCTTCATTTTATGGCTGCAAATTTCCCTTGATATTGTTATGTCACAATCTCCATGAAATTTAATGTTATTGTTGACCTTTTTAGCCCACCATTATCCTCTAGTTTGATCATTTCACATGAACATTAGATGGAGAATATCTCTTGAGATGATCAGTTGGAATAATTTAGAATAGGTATTCCGGTGTGACATGTCGCATGCTACACCAAAATAGGCATGCAGGGATGTATAGGGATCTAAGGCTCAATTTGGTAGGTCACATCTATGCTCTCATTGAAATACTAAATGATTTATTCATCTAGCTTCAAGGTTTCATTTTGGGATAAAAGGCTTCATTTTATGCCAATGAGGTTCATTGTTAGAGGTCTTGCCGATGCTGGTTATTATCGGTGATCAGAGGGGTGGATTTCCTCTGGTCTGAATCCATGATGAATGTCATTAGGGTAGGTCACCCTAACAATTTTGTTCATCAGGGCATCAAAGGTGTTTATTTTGTGCATTTTTATGGTCACATCATTGGGTTAGGTCAGCCTGAGGTCAATGGCCAGTACACAAAGAACAATTGTCATCGGTGGGACTTTTCAATACATAGTTTGGAGGATGTAATTAGTATTTTTTTTCAACAAGACATCTTTGGGTCTTTCCAAAATTATTATCCAAGGAGATAATGAAGAGGTCTTGTCAATGTAAAAGTTCATCAAGTGCATTTCCATTACCTTTGATGATGTATGTGTTAGTCCCAAAAGGAGGAAATAACAACTAAGAGGGGGGTGAATCAGTTGTACATACCATATAACTTTAATTCTAGTTTGTCCAACAAGATCTGAAAGATAAACAATAAATACAAGATCCACAATACATAACACAAAACACGAAGATTTTTTCTCAAGGAAACCCAATTAAGGGAAAACCTTAGTGGGAATAAAACCTACAAGATGAGTGTACTATATTAAAAGAAACACCCAGTTAGGAGAAAAATAGAGAACAAAGGATGTACAAGAAACCACGGGCTTACAACCTAATCTATAGGCACACTTCCCAGAGATTGTTGCTCAAAATACAATCACAGATCTATCCCTCAATCAGGTTCACTGATCTATCTTCAATTACAATAGGGTGGACATATAGTCCATTACAACTGAACTAAAAAATAACATCTCTAATGCCAATATAGTTCCAATGAAGTAAAAACTCTTCCTTAAAAGAAACAACAATTCTTCTTACAATCATATACTACCACATCTCTCTCTCTCTCTCTCTCTCTCTCTCTCTCTCCCTCTCTCTCTCTCTCTCTCTCTCTCTCTTTCTACCTCTCTACTCAATAATTACAAAATAATCTCTCATTAATACCGATTACAAAGAAGAATCAACCACTAGATCGACTACGACCTGTTACAAAAAAATATGTAAACATTATGGTCAATCTCCAAAGAGATCCAAATCAAGTTAGCTAAGAATTAGATAGGACCCAAATCTTCAACCATGAACACAATAGTGTATCACCAAAACAACATCAATAATCTCAACATGTTACTCCATTAAGTCAGCTAAGACCTAAATGAATAAACACCAACACGCTACCTAAAGAAAAAAATCCAATCACCTCAAATAGTTCAATCCAACAACACAATCATTACGCGGTCTAAGAAAATGAACAAGAATAATGAGTACTCATCATAATGAAATCCAAACTCATCTTCATCTCTAATCAACAAGAACACTAAAATTCCAAATTAAATTTGCCACAAAAAAAGATAGCTTGTCATACTTTGAATCATGAACAACACTATCTATGAAAAAAATGACAAGGAACCATGTAACCACCAACTTGGAAACCTCTACAACATCAAATCAAAGTCATACTGATCCAAATATTGAACCCTTTGTACACAGGAACACTGTAATAATAATAAACAACAACACAATCACACCTCACTCAAACTATCACCCCAACATCTACAAACCTTTGTATACCAACTAAAGACATCATAGAACAATATCTTATGATCACAATACAATATCTTCAATAACACCTAAACAATATAAATATTCTTCACCAAACATATAGAACACACTGTCTGAAACAATAACTAGTATGTTGACATCAATGAAAAAAATTAATGTCAATACACCCAAAAATAAACTCTGACATGCTCAACAATCTTCAAAAAATACCCCCTTTGGCATTGATGGAAACATGCAAAATAAAAAATTGATCATTACACAAATTCATTATATCCACTTGATCACTCTGAATATCCAACTTCAACACAATCTCTCCCAAGCATAATAATTTTATTTTCACATACAATCTCTCCCCATTTGACATCAATGGAAAAAAACAAAAACCATAAAAAATAACTGAACTCACCTTGAAAGGAAAAATATAAAAATATCAGTACCAATCCAAAATAGCCATAAGAATGCTGCCCTGAGGAGTAGTCCCCAAACACATCAATCGAGTGAAGGATATAATGATATATTTTATAGACTAATGCCATCCTCAACATCATTAGTTCTGATAACGAGGGGCTATCAGCCAAGCTTTTCCCTGAGATACACAAATGTATCCTTCGAAAAAAAATTTCTAAAGATATTAGCAATCTATTCCTTGGTAGACACAAATTCTAGTTTCACTTCCTTTTCAGTAACTTTATTCCTCAAGACATGAAACTTAATAGAAATATGCTTTTTCCTTGAATGCAACACTTGATTATTTGTAGATTTATCACAATATGTTCATCAATGTTTATCCTTATATCCTTCAACATTTTTTTCATCCAGGTAGCTTGATTACGTTTTATTGCAGCAACAACATACTCAACTTCAACAGTAGATTGAGAAATACAATCCCGCTTCTTACTAGTCCAAGAAACTAGTCTCTTACCCAAAAATAATGCACCTCTACTAGTAGTCTTTCTTGTTGGAAAGTGGTTCATTCAAGAATTCTCAAGAACACTTTAGGGTTTACATTTATGGAAACACATCTAGTATGGATGGTCCCTTGGTGTCAAACACAATTTTGGAGTTATAGCTCACAAAATTACTAAGTCCAGAAAGTAGAAATACAGAGTATAGCAGTACAACTTTGGTTAGCGAATATAGTATATGATGAATGAAGAAATGTAAGCTTAGGAGAAGTTATTTTTGGATGTATATGAATTTTATTTAAGGTCTCTTATGTTTTAGTGTTGATTGCAATAAGTTACAGTATGTTGAAGACATGCTAAGACAGAGTAACAGTGATACAAGACAAATGAAAGGTTGTGATTATTAAGGGAGTATAATGCAGAGTCCAAACGTGCTATGTTGGATTCAGATTGAGGATTACCTATTTTTTGTTAGTGTATGATCACCACCTTGCTATTTACCTTTTGTATAAGTGTTAACTCTATTTTGTGATGGAGTGGAAGCCAACTTGACATATAATGATGTATACATAGGAAGAGTTTTTTTGAAGCGAAGTATGAGTGTGATGGAATGAATGGATGCGAACATATGAATGCATTGTGATGTTAGAATCAGATAGTTGGTGATGTGAGATACAATTGGAACTACCTAAGCATAGAAGATGCATGTATTTTTCACTATTGATAAATCATTGTAACATAATCATATTGTGATTGTATGAGTATTGAGCTCAGTATAGCTTTAATAAGGTTTTTGTATTCCTCTAACAAGGAAATGTGCTAATGTAACAATCAGCTCCTAATAGGGCTAGGTCTCCCAATAGGGACATAATAATTTTAGTAGATATTTGTGGGTACCATTCCCACTGGGGGTTTCCCTTGGCTAGGGTTTCCTCGACAACAAATTCATGGTGTTATAAATTGTGTGTTTTATGTTTATGTTATTTTCATTTCAACAATTATCTGGTTAAGTTGGAATTTAATAAGTTTAAGTTTAAAGTGTTGTAATACTGATTCAAACCCCTCTCAGTATTACTTAATCCAAACAATTGGTATTAGTGCATTTGGCCCTTGGAGAGAAAGCTTAACAACTTAAGGGAGATCAAGATCGATTCTAAAAGTTTGGAAGAAAACTTTAAAGCAACACTTGAAAACCTTGACAAATCTAAAGAAGAGAATGGTGACTTGAGATTAAAATTGAGAAGAGCTGAGAGTTTCATCAATAAATTGAAGGAACAACTTGAACTATCTAGGAGTCAGAGATAAGTTCTTATAGATAAGATAAAAGAGGATTCAGATAATGATATGTCAGATCAAATAAAATAGCTTGAACAAGAGAAAGATACTTCAAAGCTTGATCATGAAACTACTTCCCTTTAGATGGATAAAGAGATTAAATAGGTAAAGTATGATAGAAACAAATTTGAAGAAACCTTAAAGATGAAAATATTCAGATGGGACAAATGAGGAATGAACTTGATCACTATAAGAACAAGTATCTAGAATTAGAGAAATATAATCAAATAATAAAAGGAGAACTTTTTGAGGCAAAGAAACATATTGAAAAACTTCATCTAAGCAGTGATAAGATTGATGAGAAGAGAGATAGACAGAAACCTAAAGGAAACATGACTAGAGTTGGCTTCAATGAAGATGAATGTTCAAAGGCTCAAGAAAAAAAATTAGAAGTAAAGATTGATGGAGAAAGACCTACTCTTGAAGAACCTAAACATCAGATCAGGCCTTTCAGAGGTAGATGTTTTGGATGCAACAATATTGAACACATGAAGATAGACTACAGAGGTAAAGCTCCTTACAAACCCTTTTCATGATATTGTTTTAATTGTAACACATTCGGACACCAAAAGGTAGAACACAAGAAACCTAATCAATCAAGAATCAAGAAATATTAAGATAGGAAAGTGTAGACACCTAAATTTGGTCAAGTGTATTTAATCGATCAAAAGAAAATTTTATCAATCAAATGGACTAATTCAATCAAAAGGGACTAAATTACATCAAATAAAAGGATCAATTAATTAAATATAAGCCTAAAAGGGATATATCAAAGCTATATAATTGATTTAATCAATTAATTGTATAGTTTAAATCAAAAATCAAAATCAACCTATTCCCTTACATGGATAATTTAATTAATTAATTGAATTGATTAAATCCTAAATTACTTCAAAAAAGGAGACAAGAATTTAGGGAGCCAATGAGAATCAAGGATTGAAAGCACATGGATCAGTCCAAACTTTGCAATCTTGATAACTCATTTTAATCTTCAAAATCCTCACCATTCAATTTCTCTCTTTGTCTCAACCTTTGATACCACCATTTAAATGGTCTCCCCATTTGAAACCATTTGAAATACTTCAACTCAACCATGCTTTGATCATGATAAAATTAACTCTACCCCCTACCCTTGCTAAATCCTATAAATAATATGAATTTTTAGAGTATTTCATATACTAGACATTCATAAGAAAATGCATCTACACTATACAGAAATTCATTGAGATCATAGAAATTTGAGAGCATAATTTGAGCAAATGAGAGCATAACAAAATGAAATTGCATTGTAATTTGAGAGTTGTGAGCTAGATTATGCATCATCATACATCAATTATCATTCTCGGACTATCACTAATGGAGATTAAGGATGAGAGATTCATTAGCATGCTTAGTTAGAGAGCCATAGAATGCTAAATATTATTTTGTTAATTCTCTGAATTAAATTGTACTTTTGTTTCCATAGAATTGATAGATTTTACCTTAATTTCATGAAGGTATAGTTTATATATAAAAAAATGGTGCCCACCATGTTAAAAGAGTCCTCATTGATGGAGGATCTGGGTTAAACATTTGTACCTTGAACCTAGTTAAAGATTTAGGGTTATCCGAGTCATTTATTGATCCCAAGTAACAAATCACTATAAAAGCTTATGATGAGGAGGAAAGATATTTTAAAGGAATGGTGGTTTTTCCCATTCAAGTGGGTCCAATCAAGAAACATACCATTTGTCAAGTCCTTGACATGAAATTAGCTTATAATATTTTATTGGGAAGGCCATGGATTCATGAAATGTAAGCCGTGCCTTTGATCTATCATCAATGTATCAAGTTTTTGTACATGGGTGAAGAAATAACTATTGGAGGAGATTCAAATCCATTTCAATATTGCAATATGGTGAAAAATCTTCATGATTTATTTATTCCACATGATAGAGAAGGATTTATTCCTATTGTCATCATTGAAGAAACCAATGAAGAAGGTCCTAATTTGACATTAAATGCTACATCTACTTCAAGTCCTAATGAAACTAACTTACCTACATCAACTAAGGGAAAAGAGAAATTTAGTTGTGAAGGTGAAAGTTCCAATGAAAATTCAGTAAAAGTTTCTACACCAAGGGAAGAAACTTCAAGACCTTCTAAGGATGAAAGAGAACAAACCAAAAAGGATAACTATCAAAAGATGAGTGAGATGATGGATAAATTTGAAAAATAATGCAGAATCAATTCAAAAGAAGTGGGGGAATATTTTGTTCCCTTATTTGACTTATGTACTTCCCCAAAGATACATGGGAAACCTTCAGGTTCTCATCCACCCAAAAAAATACAACTCTCATTTTGTGAGAGAGAGTCACCAATCAGCCATAGAAAAAGAAGATAATGAAGTCTTGAAATGGATTTATAAAGATGAGGATAATTCAAATGTTCCCATTGAAAGAGTGCAACATGTCAACATCCAAACTAATCAATATGGAAAAAGGATTTCAAATAATGCAAAAAATGGGTTACAAGGGAAGAGGACCCTTAGGTATCAAAAATAAAGGCTTGATAGAACCTATCCAACCTCCTCGGAGGTCAAAGGATGAAAAATCAGGAATAGGGTATCAAGAGAAAGAAGTTAGCTCAAGCACTATTCATGATTCTTATGACCATGTACATATGTTAGAGTTTGAGAGGGAACATGAATCTAGAGAATATGGATGGGACTCCCTATCTGAAGATTCTTATCATGAAAAAGAGGTAGATGTCATTAATACCTATGCTACTATACCTAATGAGAAAAATCAATCCAATATGGATCAAGGGTCCATTTCTACACATGTGCCAATTGTTTCTCAAGAATCAAATGAAGGACAAGAATCTAGTAATGATCAATGGGTAGGTGAACCATGGGTACCTTCGTGGGGGGGATTCAAACATTAGATTTAATCCACACATATTTTTTCCCATGGAAATCCATGAGGATTATAGTGAAGAGAATTTCGATCTGACTTCTATGGAACACCTCAAACAAGCACATGTTATTGACTTGAGAGATACAATGTACAAACCCTCAAACAAATTCATGTCCTTGAACCCTGCAAATGAAAACTTACGTAATGAGTCCTTAACCCTTATTCATCCTGAGCTTATTGATTGGGACTTGACCAAAACTAATGAATTACTTTAATTTCCCAATGATAATTCTATGGCCTTGTTAGTACCCTCAAATTATGAAGAAAATTGGAGTGACTATACTAAAAATTTCTTTGTGTAAGTTGCTACCCTAAGAAACTTGTGGAGAAGGCCTACTTTGAATACATGCAGAAAGAGGCCTGTTGTTTTTTATGAGAAACCGCTGGGGATATGTGTTTACCACCTATAATTTGGAAAATTTAATAGGTCCCAGCTCTCATATCACAATTTCAACATGTTTTGGAGATAGCCATTTGGAGGCACTTACCCAAATCTGCATATTGTATATTTCCCAGTTTTATCAAATAACCTACTTTGGAGGTCTGCATCTCTGACCAAATGGATAGGCATGAAACTATGGAATGTTCCAAGATATTGTAGACATCAAATTAAACCTTCATACCAATTTTCAGCTCCCCATGAATTCATTTGCAAAGCTCACAAAAGTCATTCCATTTGTAATTAATTCTGATTCTCAAAGTGTAAAGTGCAGAATTGCAGAATGACATACTTTGAGGTCTTGCAGCATATACCTAGTTGAATTCCCTGAATAATTGAAAGTTACCTCACATTATAAACCTAAAAGTGTACCCTCCTAAAGATTTTTAGACTCAGATCAATCCACTTGACCACTTTACTTAAGTGATTCCAAATCCAAATTATATATTTTTTACTATGTTTGGGTTCAAAACTTTTTAAGTGTCGACTTTGAAGATAAATTTTGGTTGACCCTGTTGTTCCTTTTTCTTGCTGTCATAAAACATAATCCTCAAAGGATTCACTCTATTTATCCCTGACACTGATCAAGCATAGAGTAGGACAATAGTAACAAGGTCTTGAGACCTCCTTCACTTTGAGCTCCACAGACTCGGGCAGGATTACCCTTGAAAACTTAAAATAATGAAATCATTGAATTATTCTAGTTTGCTATTGGTGGATTTACAGGGAATGATCACTGTACTTTTACTGAAATAGACCAAACTGAAAGTAAAGATTGATTTTAATGATGATAATCATTTAACTGAACAAAAATAGACCAGTGCTGAATCTTAGGGCACGAAGTCATCTGTGAATAATTTTAACCAGCATGAATGAAGACTAAACCTAAAGCAATTACAAGATCTGACACAAACATAGATATACCTTATATATCTACCTCAGTACATTTAAACAAATTAATCCATCAGATTCATTTACTACCCTGAACTTTGTTAAATTATCTCTAAGGTATATTCTCTCCTTGAAAGAACCTTAGAAGTATTTCATAATCTGCCTTACAGATATATAAATTGAAAATGCTCCTGGAAAATTCAATTTAGACAAAATTCAGAATGCTAAAATGAAGACAGAAAATCCAATAAATGCTTCAGAAACTGTGAACTAGATTTTATTCAAAAGTCATCATCAATTACTACATTCAACAGAGATTTCTCTAGAAAAGACCAGATATATTGCAATTGACTTAGTATTATTTTTGGACAGAAAAATGACCATCCTTGTACCAGTAGTCTTGGAATCCTTTTATAACACAAGGATGCAATAAGCTACCGACATACTGGGAAGGATTACCAATGCAGTGCTAACACAACAACTTTGCAACTGAACACAGGTGGCAGCTAATTTACCAAGTTTATCTTCTGTGGCTTAAACATATTTATCCTTTATGCTTTGCCTCCCAGCTGTTCACCTTTTTGAAAGTGGACTAATCAAAATGCAACAGCTTCCACCCACCTAGCATCCATGGCAATTCTGGCCTCAAACACGAATTTTACCATGTTTCTCTTCTGTCTTTGTAGAATTTTGTGCTCTATTTTCTTGTTCTTTCTTTGGTGGCTCTTTAGCTTGAAGCAAGGTAATTTGAATAGGAGACCCTTTAGACTGTGCATCATCGGCACTAAAAATAGCCAACACTCTGCATTTTATTCATTTTTTGAAAGACCCTTGTGAGTGAGCAACGCACTTCCTACTCTTCAACTAGTCGCATACTTGCCATCCATCCTTGCTCAACTTTTCTCCTTCTGCGAGTGAGCGATGACCAAATTCTGAACTTCTTTTCATGTCTGTCGCACCCTCGTGCTACTTTTATGCTTTACATTTTGATTCATGTGAGTGAGCGATGCTTCCTTCACTGACAGCTCACCGCACGTTCACGAGCTAAATTTTCATTTTACCTGAGTCTGGGCGACTGAGCGACAATGCCTCTTATCCTTCAGCTACTCCCTAATTGCACACTCGCTGACTCTTCAAACTTTAACTTTTGGATATGAGTGGGTGAGTGATGATTTATTTCTTTACTGACTGCTCTGTCTAGTCGCACACTCACGAACTCAAAAATTTCATTTTATACCAGACTGCGAGTGCGCGACTACTTCATTTTTCCCTTAGTCGCTCGGTCGCGAGCTCTTTTCTTTCCACTTCTGTTGATTGGTGATTGAGCGATGCTTTTCATCTTCTGACTCATCGCACACCCGTGAGCTCAACAATCTTACTCTATTTCTGATGGTGAGTGCATGACTAGTCTTTTTTTTTCTAACTCGTCGCACCCTCGCGAGCTATTTTTCTTTTACCTTCATTGATCGGCGAGTGTGCGACATCCTTCATTTTTCACTCATCGCACACCCGCGAGCTGATTTTTGATGTCACCTGACCATTGGCAAGTGAGTGAGGTGTCTAATAGTCCTTTAGTCGCTTGGTTGTAGACTGTTATGACTGCTGAAAATGAATTGTACGACTGAGTGATAAGTCTTCACTTAACACTTCACCTCTTCACCGCGCATTCACACTGCACAACACAACTAGGTTAAAACATAAGCGAGTGAGCGACCTACAGGATAGGACCTCATCGCACACTCGTGGAACATAAAATAGATAGAATAGCCTTAGAGCGACTGCGTGACAGACATATTTCAACTTATCGCCAACTCGCAGCTCTATAACTTAACCTTTATGAGACATCGCGACTGCGCGATGTGCATCTTAAAACATCTCATCACCCACTCGCTATCCTTTTAAAACTAGTCATGAACAAATTGTGACTGCGCGATTCTCCTTTATAGACAGCTTGTCACACACTCACGCAACTTGACAACATTGACATATGACCGACGCGACAGAGCGAGTGAGCTAAAATAAGACTTAAAAAGGGATTTTTTATTTCTTTTTGGTGGTAAAGCATAAGATTTGAAACAAGAAAACCTGAGAACAGAAAAAAACCAAGAAATTCAATTTTTCTACAAGGTAGTACTAACAATGGCTCCGACTAGGGAAAGATAATTGCAAGATTTTCATTAGAAGCCAGACCTCTGGAGAACAGACCGCAAACCTAAACCTTCAAAAAACAGATTTATCTTTTCTCTTCTGACTTCAAAATTATCTCTCTTCTCAAGCTGGGAAATTTTATTGAAAACCACACACCACACAACTGAAAAGAAAGCAACTGTACAATGTACACATTATTCACAAAATCCATAGGCCCTTCCTCGTCTGAAATAAACACTTACCCCTATCAAAAATATAGTTCTCTTCTCCATAAAACACAGGTAAGCTAAAAAAATCACTTTCATCTGCTTGATCCAACATACTGCCACAAATCTTCAGCATATCACATATAAAATAATTAATACTTTTACTGTCAATATGCATTGGGAAATCACAAAAGTAAAAAATGTGTTGATCACTATGTAACAGAAGGCTGTCACATTCATTTAAATTTCCAACCTGCTGAAAAGAAAAACATTCCAAATCCACTACATGGCTGGAAGGATGTTGATTTACTTCAAGTAATGCTTGGATATCAAAGGAAAAAGATTCATATTCCATCCAACGTGTATCACGCAAGAATTCAATTGAATCATGATGAACTACTACTTGTGGCTTCATATTTAGTCCATCCCCAGAAACATTAACATGTTGAATTGGAAAAAGAAAAGACTGATTTTCTGTCTGATAGCTGACATGTCCTTGCTGATTCTTTTCAACATCTTTAAATGACAATGCATCAACACTTTCATCATCACCCCATGCTTGCAAAAATGAAC
>MU223871.1:3285140-3313411 GCA_018584345.1 Thuja plicata | reverse complement strand
GAAGACAGAAAATCCAATAAATGCTTCAGAAACTGTGAACTGGATTTTATTCAAAAGTCATCATCAATTACTACATTCAACAGAGATTTCTCCAGAAAAGACCAGATATATTGCAATTGACTTAGTATTATTTTTGGACAAAAAAATGACCATCCTTGTACCAGTAGTCTTGGAATCCTTTTATAACACAAGGATGCAATAAGCTACCGACATACTGGGAAGGATTACCAATGTAGTGCTAACACAATAACTTTGCAACTGAACACAGGTGGCAGGTAATTTACCAGGTTTCTCTTTTGTGGCTTAACCATATTTATCCTTTATGCTTTGCCTCCTAGCTGTTCACCTTTTTGATAGTGGACCAATCAAAATGCAACAGCTTCCACCCACCCGGCATCCATGGAAATTCTGGCCTCAGACACAAATTTTACCATGTTTCTCTTCTGTCTTTGTAGAATTTTGTGCTCTGTTTTCTGTTTCTTTCTTTGGTGGCTCTTTAGCTTGAAGCAGGGTAATTTGAACAAGAGACCCTTTAGACTGTGCATCGTCAGCACTGAAAATAGCCAACACTCTACATTTTATTCATTTTTTGAAAGACCCTTTCGAGTGAGCGACGCACTTCCTGCTCTTCAACTGGTCGCATAATTGCCATCCATCCTTGCTCAACTTTTCTCCTTCTACGAGTGAGTGATGACCAAATTCTGAACCTCTTTTCATGTCTGTCGCACCCTCACGCTACTTTTATGCTTTACTTTTTTATTCATGTGAGTGAGCGATGCTTCCTTCATTGACAGCTCATCACACGCTCGTGAGCTAACTTTTCATTTTACCTGAGTTTGGGCGACTAAGCGACAATGCCTCTTATCCTTCAGCTACTCCCTAATCGCACACTCGCTGACTGTTCAAACTTTAACTTTTGGATATGAGCGGGTGAGTGATGATTTATTTCTTTACTGACTGCTCTGTCTAGTCACACACTCGCAAACTTAGAAATTTCATTTTATACCAGACTGTGAGTGCGTGACTGCTTCATTTTTCCCTTAGTCGCTCGGTCGCGAGCTCTTTTCTTTCCACTTCTGTTGATCAGCGATTGAGCGATGCTTTTCATCTTCTGACTCATCACACACCTGCAAGCTCAACAATCTTACTCTGTTTCTTATGGTGAGTGCACGACTAGTCTTTTTTTTTCTAACTCATCGCACCCTCGCGAGCTATTTTTCTTTTACCTTCATTGATCGGCGAGTGCGCGACATCCTTCAGTTTTCACTCATCGCACACCCGCAAGATAATTTTTTATGTCACCTGACCATCGACGAGTGAGAAAGGTGTCTAATAGTCCTTTAGTCGCTCGGTCACAGACTGCTATGACTGCTGAAAATGACTTGTATGACTGAGCAACAAGTCTTCACTTAACACTTCACCTCTTCGCCGCGCATTCGCACTGCACAACACAACTAGGTTAAAACATAAGCGAGTGAGCGTCCTACAGGATAGGACCTCATCGCACACTCACGGAACATAAAATAGATAGAATAACCTTAGAGCGACTGCGTGAAAGACATATTTAAACTTGTCGCCGAATCGCAGCTCTATAACTTAACCTTTATGAGACATCGTGACTGTGCGATATGCATCTTAAAACATCTCATCGCCCGCTCGCTATCCTTTTAAAACTAGTCATGAACAAATCGCGACTACGTAATTCTCCTTTATAGACAGCTCATCGCACACTCGCGCAACTTGAAAACATTGACATATGACCGACGTGACAGAGCGAGTGAGCTAAAATAAGACTTAAAAAGGGATTTTTGATTTCTTTTTGGCGGTAAAGCATAAGATTTGAAACAAGAAAACCCGGGAACAACAAAAAACCAAGAAATTCAAATTTTTTACAAGGCAGTGTTAACAGACCCATTGACCATAAGAAAAATCTAGTTGAAGTTTTGCATTCCATGTGTGAAAATGAATCCATGTTCAAAGGTTCAGATTGTAAAGGTCTCATCTGATAAGTTTTTGAAATCAGAACCAAAGGTGTTTTATGTATTTTTCCAGTATGGGCATAATTGACTTTGTAGAATAGTCATCTTTAGAGATTGGTAACTTTGTAATGAATGATCATCTAGAGATGAGGGCTATTTCTTGGTACTCCATATATGTGAGTCTACTACCAGGACCACGGGTTGGGCTTCAAGGCATGGGTTTCTATTTTTTGCAGAGACTAATCCTAATGCAGTTTCTACTGATTTCCAGTTTGCACTGAGAGGTGTCTTTTCAGGGAGTAAGTTTTTTGGATTGATATTTTAATGTTAGATGACCTCCACACTGAGTGAATGGGTTCTCTAAATTTTGGGCATGTACATCTGCAAACATTTTGAACTTTAGAGTTTTAGGAATTGATTTGGTATTTATAAGAAGTCAATTCTGAAATCAGTTTCTTTTATTTTTGACATGTGGAGTTGCAGAAATTAATAAGTTGGTTACTTTGATGATTAAAACCTCTTTCCACAGGAAAGGTCAGGAAAAGACATTTTTCAGGGTGATTATAGGCATAAAAATTTATGTGCTTGTTTCAGTGTTATGCTCCGGTAATATGTCTAGGCTAGTTTTCAAGGGCAGAATTGAGGGAAGTTTATTAATTTTGGGTACATCAGAAAAAGGGTGTATGGTCAATTTTTAGTATTTCTTGCTCTGCAAATTTCAAGTCCAAATTGCATGGAGAAGTCACCCAGATCATTTTAAGGAGGATTTAAAGTTGTAAGACAGGAATGTATGTCTATCAGTGAAATGATTAACAATGTATCTGCAGACATGGAAGTTGTTAAGGGATGTTTTAGATTCTAGGAAAAAGCCAATGCATTGGTGGTTATCAAGATCTTCCTCCACATTTTTGTTTTATCATCCCTACCTACACTAAGGTGGAAAAAAAATAGACAGAGTTTGATTCCAAAGGAGGATACGTTGCATAAGGAGGAGTTTAGAGAGACATGCATATTACAAATTGGAAAATGTAAGTTCCAAATTCCCTAACATGTGCCATTGCATGGTGGTAAGACCAAAAATCATTAAATATTTTAAAACAAATGCAAGCACTGGAATATGGAAGAGGTTTCCATGTAAGAGACAGTTGCAGGCTGCACAATTTTTGAAATAATGTTGTGTTTGTTGGTGGATCTAGTTGATAAAATATCAGATAGGGATATTAATCTGATCAAGGAGCTAGGATTGAAGTTGGTTTATGCCATGAATACCCATGTTCATGTTTATCATGTCACTAGGAATGGTTTTCTAAAGAGTAAAGTGCCAGATGTAAATTCTTTGATATCAGAAGCAAGCAAAGAAAAGGCAGATATATTTGTAAATGTTGATGAAAAAAATTATTTTGGGAATCTATTCTTGGATGTTCGAGCTACTCTCGGTCACACACAAGGGTGTGTGATGTACATAACAAGAGAAGGTTCTTGTCAGCCTAATCCCTGAATGACATTCACTAGAGATGCACTTTTGGTACGTGGTTGTGGACGAACTGATTTTCAGGGAGGAAGTGCAGAACAACTTTACAACTATGTACACTCACAAATTTTCACATTACCAAATGACACATTGTTTGATTCTTTCCCATGATTACAAAGAGCATATGTTTACCACTGTAGGAGAAGAGTTTCTATATAATCCTTAGCTTACAAAGGGCATGAAAATTTTCAAAGATATTATGAACAATCTTGGCCTTGCTTATCCAAAAATGATTGATGTGGCAATGCCCGCAAATATGGTGTGTGGTATTCAAGATCATGTGAAATCAGCTATTGCTTAGGTGTTGTACATTACTAAAAATACACAAAATATGTCTAGGCAATAATATAGTTGATTTCTGGAACAAGTTCGAGATGGAAGAGAAAGGATTATCATTCAGTGAAAATTCCAATAATTTTAAGTTAGAGGGAACTTTTGGATTTGTGTCATATGTATGATTTTCCAAAATCATACGGAAGATGTAAGTGTTAGAATGCTAAGCTAAATGAAAAATGGAGGATTAAAATAGAGGCCAGTGATTTTATCAAAGTAAAGGGAAAACAAAAAACAAAAACATGCAAATGCCCTACGCAATGCTGAAAGAAATCTGTGCAATCAAAGTAATAAGCCAAAGGATTGTTGCGCAAGGAGTGAATACATCCAAAGGTAAGGGACTGTTAAAACATTCAAATGCATTGAAAATGAAATTTATAAATACAAATAAGAAGGGGAGCCCACGCGTAGGGTTAGGGGCTTTTTTTTTTAAGCTTAGCCAAATAGCATTGGCAGGTGTAATTTAAGCCAGGAACCTGCGCAGTATAGTCAAGGAGAACCTATGCACAGCATGTGAAGGCATTAAAAAAAAAAATTACTATGGCCAAAGCATACACTAGAGAGGATGAAGCTTACGTGGGAAATGAAGGAGGGGTTTAAAATACTCCAAAGAAGTTTGCAATTTGCAGTCAACCCAATATAAAGACAAAAGCATATGCAAGGTATCAAGGGAGAAACCATGCATATAGTGATAAGGAGGCAACACATCATTTCAATAGAGAGCCCCCGCAATATTTGCAAAAGGGATAATACATAGAAATTTGCATAGTAAGGCAAAGAGGTTGCAAGGCTTAAAAAACAAGAAGGTGCATTATCCCACATGCATGGGATAATGGTCTTTTTTAGTGTTTAAATAAGATAACACTTGTAGTATGAAATAAGCAAGTAGCCAAGAGGCCTTGGCAGGCCCCATGGCTGGTGGAAAGCATGTGCAGTTGCCCCCCCCATATTTTGGCACAACAGAAGTAGAGGACATTAAAAATTGAGAAATTTAATCCCATATTGGTGGTGGAAAAGAACTTTGAAATGTTTAAAACCAACAATACAAACATATAAAATGTGAAGTGAAGAGGAGACTCTCCAAATGCAAGCTTAGAAGGCACCTCAAAGTGCATGCCAGGTGGTCAATGATGTCCAAATTTTGCAGGTGAGGTGGCAGCGAATTGCTGATGTGGAAGACACGTCAAGGATCGTAGCGCATTCGTAGCGGAGGAGGGTGATCTCTGAAATGGCTCACTTTTGCATGACTGACCTTGTCATGCAAGTTTGGCAAGGTGCACAAAAAGAATTATGAGTGAGCGGCCGAGCTCATCGTGCAGTCGTGCAATAGGAAATCAAGCATTCACGTAGGAGAAAATGGCTCATCGAGCACTTGTGGAGGGTTTACCAAGATAGGAAAATTGCTTGCGAGTGGGTGAATTAGCTCATCATGTACACGTAGAATGTTTCCAAGATAACATAAAATGCTTGTGAGCGGACAACAGGCTCAGTTGCACACTCTCCGAGGTTAGATGGAGCAACTGAAGATGTAAAGGTGGATCTCTAGACTAATCAAAGAGTGAAACTTGGAAAATTCTGGTGATTTCTGGGGGTTGAAAATGCATAAATAAGATAAATTTCAAATTATAGAGTGGAATTTAAATGGTAAATTGATTTAAAAGACTATTGTCTGTGCAAAGATAAAATACTTTGATTTATTCTAAAAATTGCACAGATTTCATATTATTGAAGATTTTTAAATAAACATTATGAGCAGCTCCTAGAGGAAAGGTATAAAGTGTCATATACCATTGGAAAGGTATTGAGATGAAGATTTGGATTTTGTAATCCTTTAGGATGCAGATCATATAAGATTTTTGTAGTTGCAAAAGAGAGCAGTTTTAGATATTTTGGGAGGAATTGACAGGTGTCAATGACTGAATTTGATTTTCCAATTCCTCTATATCCCTATTCTTCTCAATTGTACAAGGATGGTGAAATTAATGCTGCAAGGCAACTTTCTGATTTTGTGTGTCTGGTTTTGAGTTCTTTGTTGTGTAAATGTATTCAATCGGAAGTTTTTAATGAAAAGAAAATAGAACCCCTTTCTAGTATTTGTCTGATGTTTTTGTCTTTGATCTTGAATCTTTGTGTATTGATTTGTAAAGCATTTTAGTGCACCAGTTATAAGGTAGCTATGAATTTGTGTTTTAGTTTCTTTCAAGGAAAGAGTAAATATTATAGACAAGTTTAGAGGTTTCAAGGTTGGATATGAATCTGATGTCTAGGTATTGGAGTGAAAAGAATGACTTGTAAGGAATTTCATTTGAGTTTTGTGTGTTTGGATTTTGAGATTTTTTTGGGGATATATGTTTATGTGAATTTTTTTCCCAATAGATAAGGCACTGGTCTTTGCTGGTTCTACAGGTCTCATCATCCAATTAATAATATCAAATCATTTTACTTTTTTTTTTTAATGAGTTGTGAGTGATTGTGAAATCAAGTGTGATGGGAAGGAATCCATCTCATCATTCACTAAAATAAGTGAATCCAATAGGTACACCCGCCTAAGCTTTTGATCTTGAATTGTAGGAGGATTTGTTTGATCCTCGTTAATTAGCCTTTTCCTGGACAAGGTCAGGGAAAAATGCTAATAGAATGGCGACTCTATTGGGGAAGTTAAGTAAAGTTTTATTAAAATGGTCAGTAAAATAGGAGATTTATTTCCTTGATTTGTTGTGTTAACTCCAGAATCTGGTTGAAAGAAAGAGTCAAGTAATGGAATTTAAAATTTATTTTAGATCTATGTAAGGATACCGTGGAGGTGATTTCATTTGCAGTAAATATAAAAAGAATTATGCAGCTTTGCTAGTTGGAGAGAACCTATAAATAATATATATATATGTCAAATGGTTTTTTTTTGTTTGAAAATTTTCCTCTGCAAGGAGGTGGCGACTCTGTGAGAAAAGGACTCGATGGAGCTATGAAGAAGGATCTAGATCTGCCAAATTTCCAATCAAAGAGAAATGAGCAGCGACTGCAATCTTACTTTGAGGTAATCCTTATGTTTTCATGTGAAATAAAAGTTCCTTATGAAGTGAAGTAGCACTAAGAAAAGGAAATGGTGGTGATAAGTTGAAGTGCTTCTCAGTTTTTGAATGTGTTCTTTAGACTTTTGAGAAGTATGTTTATATTTTAATTTCATACTCATTTGGGAGAGATTTCAGTCTTTGTTGTAAGAGGGCATGAAAATGGTAATCGATGAATCTATTGTTATTAAGACAATATTTTTAATAGTATAAATATCATGATGTATGCGTCACATGTGCTCCCCTACATGTCTCCAAGTGCAGCCATGAGTTCTAGTAAGCTTCAACCCTGTTATTTGAAGAGAGGTTTCAATAATAAATTGTATGCAACTCTAAATTTTTAAGGTATTCATGGTCACCCAAATACTTTTCCACTTGAAATTAGAGAAAAATTGCCAAGATTCAGTAGTGGGAGAGAGGAGAATGATGAAAAACATTATAGAAAGTTCATGAACTTAATTGAGGATTTTAACATTGAATGTGAGGATAGAATTATGAAATTGTTTATCCAATCTTTGATAGATGATGCAAGGTGGTGGTTCTCCCATTTGCCAGAATGCTCTATCTCTTCATGGGAGTATTTAAGATCATCATTTTTGGAGTGGTTTGGTAAAAAGATTAATCCAGTTGCAGCGATGAAGAATTTCATGGAGATAAAAATAAACAGTGGTGAGTTGATCCCTCATTTCAATCTTAGATTTGCAGAAATATTGGGTCAAATCCCAATGGAGTTCATACCAAATGATGCTTTTTGTTTGGTTGTTTATTTTGGGGCATTTGGTAGAAAGATGAGTTACTTGTTAAGAGATAAGCAACCCAGAAATTTGTGTCATGCTTTTATGACAGCAGTAGATATTGAAAACAATTTAAGATTTGGAATCATCCCAAGGAGTTTCCCATCTATTAGGAATCATTATCATAATGTATCAAAATCACTAGATAGATGTGGATCAAGAAATGAAGATCAATGCCAAGGTGTTTTTCCCCTGCTAATTTTAATAACCATGACTTAAATTGTGTTTCAAAGAAAAATGTGAAAAGTAAAGAGGGGGAAAATGTTTTAGAAGATGATATTTTGTAGCCTCAAGTGATGTATTTCTATCAGAATTTTCTAATGCTGAAGAGGATGTATGTGTTTTACACTCTTATGAGGATCAAGAGGATGCTAAAACTTATGTTTCACAAGAGAGTGATATGTTAGAAGATGTTGATTCGTTGTTATTATGTGAGCACAATGTGGCATGGGAAGATAAGAGCATATGTGGAAGTGAATGCAAATCAGCATGTGAAGGTAAGAGTATCCTCACCAATTCTAAAAATAATCTTTTACATCCGCATGATACAAATGAGTTTGATACTAAGAGCTTTGAAGTGGACTTGGTATCAAAACTTAAGGAAAGAGGGATTGTAAATGATGGTCTTCGTTATGAGATGGAGTATGATACTATCTTGCAACTTTATCATGATATTATGAATGAAAATCAGAATGAAGATCAATTGGTTGAGTCTTTTCAGTAAAAATGTAAAGTGCTAGATGAGTGTGTTGTTGAAATCCCTTCATTTAATGATGATCAACTTCAACATATTAATTTTTTGTGTAGTGAAAATCCTACACATGATGAGAAAATTGAGGATGATTGGTGTCTCTCCCCACCTCCTCCGGTCAAGGAAGGTAGTATGAATTTATCATCAACTTCCTTGCATAATGATAGAGTTGTTGAATCTACTTATAGTGATATCTCAGATTGAATCATATCCTAAAAGTGATTATGACAGCAAGGGTATTGATGTTTTCAAAGTTTTTACTAATGATGCATTTGACGAGGAGATTGATACGGATCAACCATCTCTTTTCTATCATGTTCATATGGGAGAAAAACATTGTGTCATTAAGCCATTGTTTGAGGAATGCATTGATTTTTTAGATTTGATTTATTCTGATTTTGATGTTGAAAATGTGTCAATATTGAGTAAGAAATTAGAATGTATATCTTCTTGGGAAAAAAATTATTGTGAGTTTTAAATCGCATTTTATGGGTCCATTGTTCCATGTAGTGAGGAGGATTATGATATTGATCAGTTGGCTCCTTGTGATCATGTGGGTAATTTGCAAATGGAGGAGTCTTCCAATTTGTGTTTTGAGGAACATGTTGATATGTCTTTTTATTGTGAAGTTTTTCCAAATTTTTGTATTCATGGCTTATGTGAGTATGATTCATTTACCTTCTTTATGGTTCAGATGGCTAATGAGGGGGTAATGTAAGTGGGGTTTGATGGTTCTTATGATGGTGCATTTCCTCATTGTTATGGTTCATATTTTCTAATATTTGCTGATGTGAAGAATGAGTTTCATACTTTTGGTTATGATGACTATGATTGAAGAATTTATAAAGGCATGAAAGGAATTGCAAATAATGTATTCTTCATTTTTATGATTCCTTGTGAGTCTGAGCAGCATCTGTACAAATACATTTTCATTTTGATATTTGTACGCCAAGAAGAAAATCAGATTTTTGATAGAGGCAAGTGCTGATTTCATTTGAGAAGGGGCTTGAGGATTTTGTAAATAATGTATATATTTGTTTAGTTTCTTTCTTTTCAATCGTGTGGTGTGTTTTATTTCAATAAGGATTCCCAGTTTTTGAAAAGAGAAGAGATACTTTTGAAGTCAAGAGGGAAGAGGAAAATCTAATTTATTTTGTGAATGGTCTGCTTATACAAAGAAATTCTAAGTTCTCTGCATGCCCACATGGGGCACACATCCCCAGATAGAGCCACTATTAGTACCCTCAAATTATGAATAAATTTGGAGAGACTATACTGAAAATTTCTCTAAGTGTAAGTTGCTACCCTAAGAAGCTTGTGGAGAAGGCCTACTTTGAATACATGCAGAAAGAGGCATGTTGTTTTTTATCAGAAACTGCTGGGGATATGCGTTAACCACCTATCCTTTCATAAATTTCATAGGTCCTAGCTCTCATATCACAATTTGGACATGTTTTGGAGATAGCCATTTGGAGGCGCTTACCCAAATCTGCATATTGCACATTTCCCAGTTTTATCAAATAACCTACTTTGGAGGTCTGCATCTCTGACCAGATGGATAGGAATGAAACTATGGAGTATTCCAGGATTTTGTAGACATCAAAGTAAACCTTCACACCCATTTTCATCCCCCCATAAATTCATTTTCACAATTTTCCAAAGTCATTCCATTTTAAATTAATTCTGATTCTCAAAGTGTAAAGTGTAGAATTGCAGAATGACCTACTTTAAGGTCTTGCAGCATGTACCTAGTTGAATTCCTTGAATAATTAAAAGGTCCCCTACATTATAAAATTGAAAGTGTAACCTCTTGAATATTTTTAGAGTAAGATCAATCCAGTTGACCACTTTACTTAACTGATTCCAAATCCACTTTATACATTTTTTACTGTGTTTGGGTTCAAAAAATTTTAAGTGCTGACTTTGAAGATTAATTTCGGTTGACCCGTTTACCATAAAAAAAAAGTGAGTTGAAGTTCTACATCCCATGTGTGAAAATGAATCCATGTTCAAAGGTTAAGACTGTAAGGGTCTCCTCTGATAAGTTTTTGATATCAGAACCAAAGGTGTTTTATGTAGTTTTCCAGTATGGGCATAATTGACTTTGCAGAATAGTCATCTTCAGAGGTTGGTAACTTTGTATTGAATGATCATCTAGAGATGAGAGTTGTTTTTTGGTACTCCATATATGTGATTTTTATACCAAGACTAGGGGTTGGGCTTCAAGGCATTGGTTTCTATTTTTTGCAGAAACTAATCCTAATGCAGTTTCTAGTGATTTCTAGTTTGCACTGAGAGGTGTTTTTCAGGGAGTAAGTTTTGTGGATTAATATTTTAATGTCAGATGACCTCCACACTAAGTGAATGGGTTCTCTAAATTTTGGGCATGTACATCTGCAACCACTTTGAACTTCAGAGTTTCAAGAATTGATTTGGTATTTATAAGAAGTCAATTCTGAAATCAGTTTCTTTTATTTTTGACATGTGTAGTTGCAGAAATTAATAAGTTGTTGATTTTGATGATTAAAAGCTCTTGCCATAGGAAAGGTCAAGAAAATACATTTTGCAGGGTGATTATAGGCATACAAATTTATGTGCTTGTTTCACCGTTATGCTCCATTAATATGTCTAGGATAGTTTTCAAGGGAAGAATTGAGGGAAGTTTATTAATTTTGGGTACATTAGCAAAAGGGTGTATGGTCAATTTTTTGTATTTCTTGCTCTGCAAATTTCAAGTCCAAATTGCATGAAGAAGTCACCCAGATCATTTTAGGGAGGAGTTGTAATTGTAAGGCAGGAATGGATGTCTATCAGTGAAATGATTAGCAATGTATCTGTAGACATGGGAGTTATTAATGTATGTTTTAAATTCTAGGCAAAAGCCAATGCTTGGTGGTTATCAAGATCTTCCTCCACATTTTTGTTTTATCCTCCCTTCCTTCACTAAGGTGGAAAAAAATAGACAGAGTTTGATTCCAAAGGAGGACACCTTGTGTAAGGAGGAGTTTAGAAAGGAAAGCATATTAAAAATTTGAAAATGTATGTTCCAAATTCCCCAACAGGTGCCATCACATGGTGGTAATACCAAAAATCATTAAATATTTTAAAACAAATGAAAGCATTGGAGTATGGAAGAGGATGCCACGCAAGAGCCAGTTGCAAGATGCACAATTTTTGAAAGAGTGTTGCATTTTTTAGTGGATCTAGTTGATAAAAATTTAGATAGGGATATTAATCTGATCAAGGAGCTAGGATTGAAGTTGGTTTATGCCATGAATACCCATGTTCATGTTGATCACATCACTGGGACATGCCTGATAAAGAGTGAAGTGCCAGATGTAAAGTCTTTGATATCAGAAGCAAGCAAAGCAAAGGAAGATATATTTGTAAATGCTGATGAAAAAATTTATTTTTGGAATCTATTCTTGGAGGTTCGAGCTACTCTTGGTCACACAAAAGTGTGTGTGACATACGTAATAGGAGAAGGTCCTTGTCAGCCTAATCTCAGAATGAAATTCACTGGAGATACACTTTTGGTATGTGGTTGTGGAGGAACTAATTTTTACGAAGGAAGTGTAGAACAACTTTGCAACTATGTACACTCATAGATTTTCACATTACCAAATGGCACATTGTTGTTTCCTTCACATGATTACGAAGGGCATATGTTTACCACTATTGGAGAAGATTTGCTATATAATCTTCAGCTTACAAAGGACATGGAAATTTTCAAAGATATTATGGATAATCTTGGCCTTTCTTATCCAAAAATAATTGATGTGGTAGTTCCCACAAATATGTTGGGTGGTATTCAAGATCATGTGAAATCAGTTGTTTCTTAGGTGTTGTACATTGCTGAAAATACACAAAACATGTCTAGGCAATAATATAGTTGATTTATGGAACAAGTTTGAGATGGAAGAGAAAGAATTATCATTCAATGAAAATTCTGATGATTTTAAGTTAGAGGGAGCTTTTGGATTTGTGTCATATGTATGATTTTCCAGAAGCATGCACAAGATGTAAGTGTTAGAATTTTTCATTGAATGAAAACATGGAGGACTAAAATAGTGGCCAATGATTTAGCAAAGTAAAGGGAAAAAAAACAACATGCAAATGCCCTGTGCAATGCTGAAAGAAAGCTGCACAATCAAAGTAATAAGCCAAAGGATTGTTGTGAAAGGAGTGAATACATTTGAAGGTAAGGGATTGTTAAAATATTCAAACACATTGCAAACGAAATTTGCAAATACAAATAAGAAGGGGAGCCCACGTGTAGGGTTAGGGGATTTTGTTTATAATCTTAACCAGATAGCATTGGTAGGTGTAATCTAAGCTAGGAACGTGTGTAGTATATGCAAGGAGAACCTATGCACAGCATCTGAAGGCATTAAAAACAAAAAATAATTCCTATGGCCAAAGCCTGCACTAGAGAGGATGAAGCTTGCATGGAAAATGAAGGAGGGGTTTAAAACACTCCAAAGAAATTTGCAACTGGCAGTCAGCCCAATATAAAGACAAAAGCCTGTGTAAGGCATCAAGGGATAAACCATGCACATAGTGATAAGAAGGCAACACATCATTTCAATGGAGACCCTGTGCAATATTTGCAAAATCGATAACACATAGAAATCTGTGTAGTAAGGAAAAGAGGCTGTGAGGCTTAAGAAACAAGAAGGTGCATTATCCCACATGCATGGGACAGTGGTCTTTTTTAGTGTTTAAATAAAAAAACACTTGTAGTATGAAATAAGTAAGCAGCCAAGAGGCCTTAGTAGGCCCCATGGCTGGTAGAAAGTATGAACAGGTGGGCCCCCCATATTATGGTGCAACAGAAGTAGAGGACTTTAAAACTTGAGAACTTTAATCCCACATTGGTGGTGGAAAAGAACTTCAAAATGTTTTAAACCAACAATGAAAACATATAAAATGTGAAGTGAAGAGGAGACTCTCCACACGCGAGCTCAAAAGGAACCTCAAAGTGTGTGCCAAGTGGTTGATGACGTCTAAATTTTGTAGGTGAGGTGGCAGCAAATTGTTGATGTGGCAGACACATGGTGGCTCGTCGTGCACTCACTGTGAAGGAGGGCTATCTCAGAAATGGCTCGCTACTGTGCGACCGAGCTCATCATGTAGTTGCGCTAGTTTTGCAAGGTGCCTGAAATAACGCACGAGTGAGCAGTCAAGCTCATCGTGGAGTTACATAGCAGGCAATCGCACATTTGTGCAGGAGAAAATGGTTGTTTGTGCACTTGCGAAGGGTTTTGAGAGATAGGAAAATTGCTGATGAGTGGGAGACTTATCTCGTCACGCACTCGCAGAAGGTTTTAGAGATGACATAAAATGCTCATGAGCGGGCGAAAGGCTCAGTCGCACACTCACTAAGGTTAGATGGAGCAAGTGAAGATGCAGAGGTGGATCTCTAGACCAATCAAAGAGTGACACTTGGCAACATCTGGTGATTTTTGGGGGTTGAAAAAGCATAAATAAGGGAAATTTCAAATTACAAAGCATAATTTAAAGGGTAAAGTGATTTAAAAGACTGTAGTCTGTGCAGAGATAAAATACTTTGATTTATTCTAAAAATTGCGCAGATTTCATATTATTGAATATTTTCAAATAAACATTACGGGAAGCTCCTGGAGGCAAAATATAAAGTGTCATATACCATTGGAAAGGTATTGAGATGAAGATTTGGATTTTGCAATTCTTTTGGATGTAGATCAGATCTGATTTTTGCAATTATAGAAGAGATCAATTTCAGATATTTTGGGAGGAATTGACAGGTGTCAGTGACTAAATTTGATTTTCCACTTCCTCTATATCTCTATTCTTCTCAATTGTACAGGGATGGTGAAATTAATGCTGCAAGGCAACTTTCTGATTTTGTGTGTTTGGTTTTGAGTTCTTTGTTGTGTAAATGTATTGAATCAAAAGTTTTTAATGAAAAGCAAATGGAACCCCTTTCCAGTATTTGTTTGATGTCTTTGTGTTTGATCCTGAATCTTTGTGTATTAATTTTTAAGGCATTTTAGTGCATTAGTTTTAAGGTAGCTGTGAATTTGTGTTTTAGTTTCTTTTAAGGAAAGAGTAAATCTTATAGACAAGTTCAGAGGTTTCAAGGTTGGATACGAATCTGATGTCTGGTTATTGGAGTGAAAAGAATGACTCATAAAGCATTTCATTTGGGTTTTGTGTTTTTGGATTTAGAGAGTTTTCTGGTGATATATGTTTGTGTGACTCTATTTCCCAATAGATAAGGCACTAGTCTTTGTTGGTTCTGTAAGTCTCATCATCCAATTAATAGTATCGAATCATTTTACTTTTCTGTTTAATGAGCTATGAGTGATTTTCAAATCAAGGGTGATGGGTAGGAATCCATCTCATCATTCACTAAAAAAAGTGAATCCAATAGGTACACCTGCCTGAGTTTTTGAGGTTGAAGTGTAGGAGGATTTGTTTGATCCTCGTTAATTAGCCTTTTCCTGGACAAGGTCAGGGAAAAATGCTAACATGCCCAATACCTCAATATGGTTGAGCCATCTTCCACCAATGAATTCAATCCAAACATGATGATGGAAGCAAGGGTCCAATCTCTTAATCCACAAGATAAAAGAAAAAAATTAAAAAAATGAAAAGGTCTAGTGGTGAAAACCACCATGTGGTAGTACTAGACCCAAAAAAGGTAAAAATATAGGATGTTTCCAAAAGTGAAAACTCAACTACGCAACCTAAGGAAGAGAGATCTCCTATCCTAATTGAGCCAATATAAAAGGTCAACATCAACACAAAATTAGAACCTAAATTCATCCATCTAGTAGCATCATTGAATCCAATAGAAAGGAGGGATTTCATTAAATTATTTTATGAAAATAAAATAAAATTTGCATGGTCCCATGTAGATATGCCACGATTGGATCCAAGTTCCATAATGCACCACCTTAATGTGAGGCATGACATAAAACCTATGAAGCAAAAGTTGAGAAAAATGCATCCCCAAGTGGCTTTATTAGTTAAGGCGGAATTGGAAAAGTTACTAAAAGTTGACTTCATAAGAATTATAGCTTATGTAGAATGGATTTATAATATTTTACTTGTTACTAAACATGATAAATCTATTCAATTATGCATGTATTTTAGAGATCTTAACCTTGCTTTCCCTAAGGATGATTTTCTATTACCTAACATTGATGTTATAGTTGATTTGACAACATGAAATTCCATGTTTTCATTAATGGATGGATTTAGTGCCTACAATCAGATTAGAATTGCAGCTAAGGATCAAGAAAAGATCACTTTCACTTTCCCTTGGGGTACTTTTTGTTGGAATATTATTCCCTCTGGCCTTAAAAATGCTGGAGAAACCTATGAAAGGGCAATGAAAACCATCTTTCATGACATGATGCATACCTTTCTAGAAGATTATGTGGATTATATCTTAGCAAAATCACATGAAAGAAAAGACCATCTACCTATCCTAGAAAATATTTTTACAAGATTGGAGCAATTTAAAGTAAGGTTAAATCCAAAACAATGTGCATTTGGTGTTCAATTTGGCAAGCTATTGGGCTACATAGTTTCAACAAAACGGATAGAAGTAGATCCGAAAAAAGTGCAAGCTATCATGGAAATGGAAACACCCAAAAACATTATTCAAATGAGGTCACTACAAGGAAGACTTCAATCTATTAGAAGGTTCATCTCTCAATGAGTGAAAAAGTGCCACTCTTTTACCAGACTGTTACATAAGGATACTATTTTCAAATGGGATGATGAATGTGAACAATATTTTACCCTATTAAAGACATACTTGGTAAATCCACCCATTTTGATGTCTCCCATAAAAGGAAAACACTTATTATTATATATTTTAGAAACGGAGAGATCTTTAGGGGTTTTATTGGCACAAGAGGATGATGAGGGTAAAGAAAGAGATATCTATTACTTAAAAAAAACCTTGATCAAGTATGAGTTTAATTATAGCTTAATGGAGTGGGCTTGTCTAGCAATAGTTTTTGCCTCCCAAAAACTACGACATTACATGTTGATGCACAAAGTTAATTTGATTGCCAAAATTGATCCATCAAAGTATTTGCTTAGCAAAACAATTCTTACAGGAAGAATTGCTAAATGGGTGATGGTATTAAGTGATTTTGACATTGAGTATGTGGACCATAAAGCTATCAAGGGACAATTCATAGAAGATCAAGTAGTGGAGAATCCTTTAGTTTCTACTCATCCTATTCAGGTAGAATGTCCAGATGCAAAGATAGTAAATGTGGAAGTAGAAGCATGGAAATTATATTTTGATGGATCTTATACTCAACATGGATTAGGTTCTAGTATTTTATTTATTACACCATAGGGATACACCATTCCTAAGTCCTATAAAAAAATTTTCCCACACACCAAAAATATTGCAGAATATTAAGCTTTAGTCATAGGCATTAAAATGGCTTTAGAATGGAACATCATAGAACTGCAAGTATATGGGGACTCACAATTGGTCATCAATCAAATTAATGATGAGTATCAAACTAAGGATGACAAGTTAATTCCATACAAAAGGATGGTAGATGAATAGAAGAAATATTTTGTCTTGATTACATTTGAAAAAGTCCAAAGGGACAAAAATATTGTAGCAGATGCTATGGCTACTTTGGACTCTTTACTTCAATTGCCTGATCAGAATGCTAGATATGAATTCTTGGAGGAAGAATTGGTGAAACCTTCTTTTGACCTACCTGAAACTCAAATAATTTTCCTTCTAGACAGACATGACTCACCTTGGTATGGACCCATTTTTACCTATCTAAAGATGAAGTTTCACCTTTAGACCAAACCCACACCCAAAAATGATACTTCGTACGCCAAGCAGATCGTTACACTATCCTATCTTACACATTGTATTGTAAAAGTCTTGATGGAAGGCTACTTAGGTGTCTAGAGGATGAGGAATCAAAGTTATCTTTACGAGACATTCACCAGGGTATTTATGGGTCTCATTAGAGTGGATTAAACATAACAAAGAAAATCCTTTGCATGGGGTATATTTGGAAAATCTTAGAAAAGGATGCTTTCCACTTTGTTAAAGTGTGTCCAAAATGTCAATATCATGGAGACATGATTCATGTGCCCACACATGAATTACACCCTATCATTACACTATGGACTTTCTACCAATGGGGATTTGATCTTATTGGAATGATTTGTCCACCTTCATCCAATGGTCACAAATATCTTATAATTGCAACAAAATATTTTACAAAATGGGTAGAAGTTGTGCCATTGATAACTGCAATGGGAAAAAAAATCTCTATGTTTATTCTCAACCACATCATTTTTAGATATGGTATTCCTCATGCCATTATCACGGACAATGGAAAACAATTCAAGAATAAAGATGTGGATGAATTATGTGAGACCTTTCATATCACACAACATTCTTCCTCCATTTATTATCCTCAAGGAAATGGACAAGTCGAAGGTACAAATAAGAATATCCTCAAAATATCAAAAAGATCATTTGAAAAATCAGGAAGAGATTGGAACATACAAATAAACTTGACATTGTGGGCCTACAGAACAAGAATTTGAACACCAACAAGGGAAACACCATTTTCCTTGGTTTATGGGGCAGAAGTTGTTCTACCTTTGGAGGTTAAAATCTGATCTTTGAGTGTCTCATTACAAGGATTGATAAATGATGAGGATTATAGGGTTGCATACCTTGAACAATTGGAATTGTTAGAAGAACATCAAACACAAGCTTATGAGCACTTGAAAGTGTATCAAAACAGAATCTCAAGGAACTATAAAAACATATAAAACCTAGAACATTTACAGTGGGAGACTTAGTGTTGAGAGAAAACCCTAAAAACCAAGCAGAGAAAGAAAAGAAAGGAAAGTGGGAGGAAAATTGGCTTGGAATTTTTGTGATTACTTCTTATTTTGGAATGGGGACATACAAGCTAGCTAATTGTGATGGAGATGAGCTACAAGAACCTATTAACAACATCCACCTAAAGAGGTTTTATACCTAAATAGATGAGAGTGTATAGGTTAAACGAGTATCAAAAAATAGTGTATCTGATGCTTTTAGCATCATTCTTTATACATGAGAAAACCTCAAAATTCAAAAACATGATAAAAGTTCAAAATCCAAAAAAGAGAAAGATTAAAAATTCAAAAACAATGGAAAAATAGAAAAGCATAACAAGAGGAAAATTGAGCATGAAGAAAGAAAAAACATTCAAAAGATCAAAAAATGGTTTTCTTGGTGAAAACCTAGCAAATAGATGCCTTGATGATATTAAAAAAAAAAAGGGAAAAAAAAAGAAAAAAGAAATCAAAGAAAAAATTTGAAAAAAGAGAAAAGTTCCTTGGTGAAAACCTAGCAATAGGCGCCTTGGTAGAAAAAAAAGGGGAAAAAGAGGAAAAGAGCAATAAATTCAAAAAGTGAAAACCTAGAAAACACATGCTTTTTTATCCCTTAGGTCTTACCTAGTCGCATTTGTACATTTTTCCTTTGTATCATCCCATTTGTTCATCCTCATTGCATCCATCATTTGTGCATATTCCTAATAAAGTCTTTGAGCTACATTATAAAAATCATTATCACATACTAGGTTTCATTTGCCCATATTTATACATGGTCTCATATTCACTTGGGGGTAGATGCATTGGTTTTGATACGAATGGATTCAAAAGTGATACTTTTTGGTCACATGACATGAGAGATTTTTAGAACTTCAAAGGAGAGATATTTTTGAACCTTTGATGCATATCATTGTTCAACCCAAGCATTTGAACTTGTAACTTGATCCTTGAAATTTATGACCTTATTATCAGGATTAAAATATTGACAAAACCTAAATGATTAGAATGGATGGAATTTTATTAAAAATCTTGATACAATACATGATATTTCAACTACATTGGCGATGATGAAGACATGATATTTTCTTAATTTTTGTGTGTGTTTTTTGTTGAAGATCCACCAAGTTATGTGAATTCATCTAAGGACATGGTCATATAAGAATCATCGAGGACATTCATATATGGAGGAGGGTTAACCTTTGTTTGTTTATGCAAATGGATAACTTGGATATTTAGATCTTCCATATATTAATACCAAAATCCAATTGCAACATTGAATATGACGAAACTGGTATTCAGACTCCCATAGTTAATTTTCAATTAGTGAGGGTTGTAATAGTTTCTAATGGTTACAAAATCAATGAAAGTGGTGTTTATTTATCATGATGTGGCTATCCAATCAGTGATAATTGTACTTGCTCCTAGTTCACAAAAATCTCAATGCTTAAAATATATCTTGCTTTGCATTTCTTTCGCAAAGACAAAGTAACAGTTAGTTGCATTTTAGTTTTAGATTAATTTCATTTAGGGGATTTCCTAAGTTCAAGGGGGTTAATTATTAAAAATTTTGATATCTTTATCTTGGTTTAAATCAATCAAATATGTAGACTTTTTTGTGCATTTATCATTGCATTCATTAAACATTAAATCATTATTCACAAGTTATACATAATTACATCATTACATCATTATTCATTATCCAAAATTCCACAAACATTTCATCATTAACATAGGTGCATTTCATTGAAATATTGCATTATCAAAATACAAAAATATATCATGCATTCATAAACAAGTGGATCCATATACAAAAATATATTTGCATCCATCATCAATTTAAAAGCATATAGAAATAGACTTGTATACATATTCATTCATCTAAATATGTCATATATAAGATATTACATCCATAACATGTAGAAATTATAAACAACATATAGAATCATCAACATCAAAGAAAGTCTCATATATCATCATGGAAATCAAAGTGACCAAGTCATCATCATAAATATGAATCAAAAGTCTGCCATAATCAAAGCTACATCATATCAAAATGGTAAATCAAAGTCCTGATCAAATCAACATCTGATACATCAAAATGCAATACATATGATCCAATGATATCTCAAAATCAATCATGACCCACCAGGGGCACCTGATGCATCTCCTATCCCCATGTCACTTGCACCACCTGTATCGTCTAGATCTCTATCTGCTAATCTATCTTGTGTGGTAGGAGGTACCTGAATAGTACTCGCCATACTTGACATCTGTGCCATCATAGTAATAAAATAATGCATCATACTCACAACATGATCAATCCTGCTAGTAACTATAGCTAAATGAGTCTGTAATCCCTGCACATCGTGATCTAATCTAGTAATAGTACCTGAGTGTGGCTAAAACTATTGTTGTACCTATATCTAAGGCACCTACTATGCTAGAATATGAGGAGCTATAGGCACCTACTATGTTGGAATTTGTGGACCCATACCATGTCTCAAAATATGTATCTAAGCCTGTCTCATGACTCTCTGTCATTCCTGACCCCATACCGTTGCTAGTACTACCTGTACTAGTCTCATCCTATATCCACCACCTCTCCCTCTCACATGTCCACCTCTCATCCATGGACCCACATGCCCACCCCTCATCTCTGGTCCTCTTGAAGGTATTATATTTTTCCATTAGTATACTTAAGGAAAATATGATCTACGCTATCAGTTTACTCAACACCGACAGACAGGGCACAACAACACCCAACGATAAGGTTACCTGATAAATAATGTTGAGTGTTATCTGATGAAAAAAAGGTTAAACGAAACCCAACAAGTAATAAAAGTGAAACCTAATGGAACATCACAAAGAGGAACCCGATAGACAAAGGGAACCCAATGAAAAGTTCAAACAAAGGAACACCGACAAACTTCAAGTTCAACCCGACGAACAAGAACCGATAGTCAGTTACATCCCGCAAAAAGTGGATCTGACTTACCACGTCAGATAAATAAATGAAGTTATATTTATAGCTTCTTGATTTAATTTTAAATCCATTATGTGCAGAGGAAGCAATGTATTTATTATTATTTTAATTAGTTTTACTGATTTAAAACATGCAAACTAAAGATCAAGTTCAAGTTGTAAACCTTGGATCTAAGAGTTAACATTGTAATGTGTGATTCCAAGATAGGTCAAATAATTGTGTAAATAGGTGCTCAATCTATTAAGAATTGTTGTTTTTCAATGAAGATAGTAGCCACAGAGAGAAAATAGAGACCAGACAAGAGAATTCATGTAGAAGGACAAAAATAGAATCAAGTTAGTTTCAAGAATAGAACATAGGCTACCAACAAGCAGAGAAAAGGTATTCATCAATCACTTAATGTGATATTATAATTTTGAGAGCTTTAATGGATCTATAATTAGAAATTATAGATTGTATGCAGTCAGGTCAACATTTGTACTCCTTTTAACAAGTGTAGTACACTAATGAAATCCTTTCAAGAAAGATGGGCTTAACTGTCCTATTGTAAAATCTCATAACTGAGTGCACACTTAAATGAGTGTTGCTAAAGATCTTAACAAATAAGATCTTTATAGGTCTCCACCTTAATACTCCTAATAGGGTAGATCATCAGAAGTGATCAAATTGTAAGCCTTAACCGACTCCCTTCCATTATGTAGATAGTGAAGTTTTGTGGGTGACATCCCCACTACATTTTTTAATTCCTAACATGAGTTTTTTGTAATATCATATCTTGTGTTATGTGTTTATCATTTTCATGAATGTTTCTATGAATGCTACAAACCATTAAATATTATGAATGAACAATACATACATAAGAAAGAACAATAATAATGGTTGGTAATACAATAATGCATGATTACTAGTGATGAATTAGGAAAGGTGTTAAAATTTTTAGAGGTACTGATTCACCCCTTCCCTCTCAGTACTACTTCCCATTAATTCCAACAATAGGTATCAGAGCTAAGTCTCTTCTTGGAAAGCTTAAAGGCTTAAGAGAAAAGATCATACAATGGAGAAGTACAAATTTGATACGAACATTGAGAACAAAAATCTTGGCATACATATGTTCTATGAACAGTATAAAGAAGCTAGAATCAAGATGAGAGAACTGCTAGATGAGAGGAAAGGTATGGCTACCTGGAACAATGAAAGAGATTATCAAGAAGAAGAGATTCTAGATTTATTTAAATCTTCAGGATCAAATACAAGTAATATATCAGATACCTCAGAAGATAGCATCACAAATCTAAAAGAGATCAATCAACACCTGACAGAGAAAATAAAGATGTTGCAAATTGCTCAAGAGAGCCAGATGGTAAGAATGATTAATGTGATGAGTTCTGCTAGACAAGCTAAAACATAAAGAAGACTTGCTATTGAGGACAAAAGGAAGATTACAGAGAAACTACAAGAAAAGGAATTGGAAATTCAAAGACATGCTAAGCATCACCATGAACTCACGAATCAGATTATTCTTATGAGTCAAGAAGTAAACAGAATAAATGTGGAACTCATTGAGAGAATATAGATTATCGATGAACTAAGAGAAGAAAATGAAAATCTAAAACATGAGGTTAGAATTCAGAAACAACAAAATGAGATTACTAGAAAGGCTGAAGAGAGAAATAAAAGAATGGATGACCTTCTTGAAGGACAACGAAGAGTCAACAACAACAATATAGGCTTTACCGAAAATGGAGAATCATCCAATCAAGCAAACTCAAAGAATGTCTATGAAAATCAAAGACCAAGAAAGCTAACATGCAAAGACTGTGGAAAGCAAGGGCACACATCAAATGTATGTCAATGTAAAATGAAAGGTATTCCAAAATCTACACCTACATTCATAGGATTCTTCTATAAATGTAACAAGAAACGACATAAGGCTTATGAATGCAAGACTAAGATAGAACTGCCAAAGAAGAAAACCTACATGGAAAAATATTGTCCTACATGAAAGATGAATGGATACACATTTGAAGAATGCTGGAAAAAGAAAAAGCAAGTATGAAAGCCTAAAGGTCAAAAGATTCCCTATCAACCAAAGAGAATAGGTAATCAATATACATGGGATTACAATACATGGAAAAACTATACAACATGTGGTTGATATGGTCACATTGCTACAAACTACATGAGAGCATGGACCAAAAGGTCTAGAGGCTAGTCAAACCCCAGAATGGCATGCTTGCATTTTCATAAAATTGGTCACCTCAAGAAAGATTGCAAAGACCGATTGACAGAGACAAGAACATATCCCAATGGAAACACCATTGAAGATATCTAGAGAGAAAGAGAAAAAAATGTGGATAAAAGCTTCAAGCAATAATGAAGCTAGGCCAAGCAATGAAAATGGTGACACCCCTTCCAATGGATCCAGTGACATCACCACCACCACTTAAGTTGAACAAGTAAGTATGGAACTACACTATGCCAAGTCATATTTTGCATCAGTTCCATTATAAAATTGATAGATATTCAAAATCTGCATGAATAAAGATGCATATTATGTTACTTGTTATAATTATGAGAAATCAACCCCGTCGGTATACACATACCAAAAATCATCAGTGAATAAAGAAGATAAGTTGTTCTACACTTACTGGAGATTATTGGTCAACACATAAAGTGACTAAGTTTCCAATATAACCTAACACCCATCGGTAAGAAAGGAAAGTTAAAAGTTGTCACTGTAGATTACCGATATCCATCGGTACAAGCAACATTGTTAACAACTGTCCTAGGAAACTCAACTTCACTGAAGATGTTTTGTAAATTCTTCTCAACGAAACCCATCTTCATGTCCTGACGAGTTGTTGAGCATTTATTACAAAGACTTAGGGCAAAAATTCTATAAAAATTTGATAGGACAACTTCATTTTTCACCCGTGATTTGAAGAGAAAGTAGAGTGAAAGATAGAGAAATTAAAGAGCAGAAAGAAGAGTGTCCTCAGATCAATCTAAGAACATAGAAAATAGATCTTTCACCACTATTGTGAATTGAAGTAAGTATCAAAGGCACCAGAAGATCCCTGTTGTTATTTTTCAAGAAAGCCCTAAATTTCCAGAATACCCTAAAACTTGAAAGACGATGGCAACCACCTCAAGAACTACTAAAATCAAGAATGATAAGAGAAATGTGGTTAAGCTGATCAAGAATAGTATATGTGTAGAGCCCAAGTATAAGATCTGCCCTGAAATTGCATTAAAACATGATGAAACTGACACATTTTCAAAAATCCCACCTAGGGTTTTGCTCATAGAAGATGTTAGGTCTTATATTCACTGCAAGATCATAGATATAGGTGATCTTGAAATGGATGAAGCTTTTAAGAAGCTTTGTGATTCCAAAGGAAAACTGAAGGAAGAGAATAAAAACTTGCAACTCAAGGGGTTAACTAATGCCCTACATTTCTCAAGGGAATTCAAAATAGTATGGATAAGGTTAGTCTTGAGATAATGCATGACAAGAAGCTATGGCTAGACCAACCCAAGAAAATAACCAAGGATGTTCTTCACACTATCACTGGTTATCCAATAACCAAAAAACCTAGGGCACACAAGAATCCATTCATGAAATAAGTTGAAAAACTCACCAATGTAGAAGGAGACAATAGAGGTCTCAAAGTGAACACAATCACCAACGAAGAACTAAAATTTGGTGCATGTGTAGTTGGGTATAAAAATTTTCAAGCTAGTAGATTGAACAATAGTAAGCACAACTTACAAGATAGTGACCAAAATAATTTAGATGGATCTGTGTGAGATCCTATTAAAACAACTTGATGCAAACATGAACACAATCAGGTCTACAAAGACCAACACATGTAAGTTCAACTCACTTATCATGTGTATATTTTTCTATTTTCAAGAATACTTTCCTTTAGTAGGAAAAGTAAAATGGGACTCTACCAAACCGATAACCCAATAGATTAGTGAACTGATTAAGTCACTAGGAGATAATTTTGAGCCTATTATGTCTGCTTACTTCCTTGAGTTCAAGGAAAAGATGATGGAGAGGACTAGGATTCCCGAACAACTTGTAGAAAAACATAAAGATGAAATATGTCTTATGGTGGATACAGATTTCACCCATATCAAACTAGTTGTACCAAGGACAACTTGGTTAGAATCAATGGATTATGAGATCAATATTGATCAAGCTATAGGTGCAATTGAGGCATTAATAAATGAGCCCATTGATAGAAAACAACCAATATTTGGAACCTATGAAGAGGCCAAATAAAAGATAAAACAAGGCCTAGAAATCAAGAAGACTATAAACAAATAGGATAAAATGGTTAAGAATCTCAAGAAGATTCTATCGATAACAGATGATGAATAAGAACAACCAAAGACAACCGATGAAAAGGGCACCATCAGTGAGGCACTAGAAGAAAAGAAATCAGATTATGAGGAGACTGAATCTGATACACCTCCACCTCCACCTCCTATAAAGAAGCAAAGGAAAAAGGATTCAAACTACTGCAACTGATACAACACCCCTTAAGAAAGGTCAAGTAAGGACCTACATAAGGAAGTAGCCAGCTAAGAGAACAAGGCAACAAACTGTGAAAACAACACCACCAAAGAAGAGGAAAAGGTTGGTTAGGACAAAGGCTGACATAGAAGACACTCAAGATGATGAGCTTGATGTGGAAAAGAAGAACTACAAGAATCAAACAAATGATGGAGCTATCGAATCCATTGCTACACATGGTACAATGACTGATAAGAAAATTAGACAATGGGATACACTAAACCTAGAGGACCATAATAAGAGACAAGAGGCAGTTATAAAGTTAATGATCAAGAACAAATATGCACCTACAAAATTTTTCAATCAAATACCTAAAGAGCTAGGTAAAAGAATATACCAACAATGGTCATATGCTTTACAAACTGAAAGAGAAGCAAGGGAGAGGGTACTAGTGACACTAATGCCTCCTGAATCTAAAGTTGAAGAGATCAAAGAAATATTCAAGAAGCACTCAAGTAAATTTGTAGCCAAAATAAGGGCATACAAATTATTAGAGAACAAATTCATAAAGCTGGACAAAATGACTGAAACTAAATGGAGACAACTTATGGATCTACTAGAAGAGTCAAAAAGTGGTGAGAATCAATTACTTCTCACCAACACACCTCATAGAGAGGAGGATAGAGATAATTTAAGTCCTTAGCACATTGCTCTGGACAATACTGGAAGTTATAATGAGACTATAAGCGTAGACATAGTCATGGATGATACCATCCAAGATATCACTAACTATGACTCTGACAAAGATCGGGAGAAGAAAGATGATGTCATATTTATCACACTTAAGGATCAAGGAAAACAATAAGGATTGCAGACATTAGATGGTATAATAATAAATGTTTCTAATGAACAAGTGTAGGATACTTCACTCATGGACTCCAAATAACCAGACCCTATAGACCAAGTGCAAAAAGATGAGGATGTCAATGCCCCAAAAGATCAAACCGATGAGTAGGAAACCACTCTAAATACATCCCAAGAAACCACTCAAAGTAATATGCCTATACTAATGAAGGCAATAAATATTCTAGAGGGTAATGATGGATCTGCAATGAAGGACACAAGAACACTTAAGGATAAGGGTGATGCTAAAGCAATAGATACTACAGATAAAGAAAAAGATACAATTGTAGAGAAGGATGCAATTGATGATCAGAAAGATACATCTATTGATCAAAATAAGGAGGAAAATCAAAAGAAAAAAGGGGACACACAAAAAAAGAAAGGTGAAGAAGAAAAGAAAGATGAGAAGGAGAAACAAGGAAAATAAAAATTTGTAGAGACACCCATTTGAAGGAGAGACATCTTCACAAAAATGACAGGTGCCACCTGAACAGAAAACACAAGAAGCATCTTCCACAAGGCCTTCACCAACCACTTCAGAGAGAAAAAATGAACTAGCTATGGTAGTTCATACATATTCATCCCCACAAATATCAAAGAAGAAGAAAGGAAAGAATAAGAATCTAGTAACTCTGGATGAAGTCATTGAGATTCCAATTTGTGATCCAAGGACATTGGATTTAACTACATTGACAAAGTATGCCAAGCTCTATGAGAGAAAAGATATTCAAGACAAACTAAAGAAAGTAGTTAAAGAGACCAAGGTACTAGAAGTAGCAAGATGAATACTTCAATAGATTGTACCTGATATAGATATTGATCAAATAGCTCCAATGCTTGATCAACTAGTAATACTCATAGATGTTGTAATGTCCCCGCCAGGGAACCCATAAGGAATCAGGTCTATGACCTAAAATTACAATTAACAAATTTTTTTTTTCCTAACATGCTAACTTAACATCATTACCATTTACAAAAACATGCATTAAGGTTCCCTTAATGAATTCAATTACCATTATTAAATATTTCATTTTATTACTTAATCGAGAAAATTCTATGTCCATTACAACTTCAATTTACATTGATTCCATTTCACATCAAAACCAACTACATTAATGAACTAGTGGAATTAATTTTCCTTACCGACTAACACGTAATTTACCCCTAGAAGTGAAACAAGCATAAATTACTAATCACATCCACTAAACACATTTATTCTTTCATATTTATTTACTCCTTAACATTATCTATGCTCAACCCACTTGCACCATCAAAACTCAATTAAAATTTTCCAATAAGAGTCGTTACTTCCTATCTTCATTTTAAGATAATAATAGAAAGAGTGCAATAATACTTATCCATGTATTGATAACCAACATAAATCATCAAATGAATCAGTTTTCCATAAGTTTAACTTCCACAAATTATCATCTATAACCTTGTACAAGTCCAGTTAAGAATGGAGATTAAAACCTAGTTTGAATAACCACACATTACTCATATTGAATTATACATTTAAGAAATC
>MU223871.1:3223536-3267028 GCA_018584345.1 Thuja plicata | reverse complement strand
GACTCATCCAAATCTTCCTTGACTCAATCTCATCTCAATCTTATCTTCCTAAACCTTAGGGTAAGCATAGGGACTATACTAGGTAACTCTTGGGTAAGGTTAAGCCTATGCTAGTCACATTCACTAGTCATGCCAACACATAGAGTACACATGTGTCAAGTGACACAACAATTTCACATGAGCATGACTTATTACACATTTACTTAATTAAATAAATTAAAATCATACACCACACTTTTATGAATAAAATGACAATACAACGAGGTCCATGTCTCTTTATATAGACAGGGCCTTAGCATCATGGTTTTCACATAGGTCCATTCCTGAATCCCTGATTAGTACCATGGTAAACTTTCCTGCACACTCATTGCACACATCAGTAGGTCCAATAAATCAATACATAAAATAATAGAATACATAATGTAAGTTGAACACACATTCACTCACACTTGCATCAAAGATTATTGAACTTAACAATATCTACATTTATTCCACATGCATAAACATAACATTTTAATAAATTTGCATCTTGATTATATCTAACATCCACATACTACTCCAATATACAAGACCATCAAAACTAAGTTCTATAGGGAAATATTCATCACTAACATAGAGTATTATAATAGATTTCCCGATTACATAATCAGGTGTTTGTATACAAGCAAAGGTTTCCACAGATCCATAAAGTAATACATGTGTCTCAAAAGTCTGACTATAGAAAAATTAGTATTAACAAGAGAACATATACATGAGAAATAGTGTTAAGATTATGTCAAACTAGGGTAGGCCTCACAAAATGATATGGTTGATTGTCCATGAAGCTTCATGAGTGCCTTTTATACATTTAATTATATTCAGAGAATCTCCCTCCAACCATAGTTTAGAGTTCAGCCCATATCTTTGGCCAACATAACCATGTGAAGGGCAGCCATAGCTTTGGCCGTATGGTTTGTCTGAACTCCCAGCAGAGCCACCACAGCTCCCATACAATTTCCAGTAGAATCCCTTATTAGGCCTCCCACACCAACAGTCCCCAGATTCCCTTTACCAGCCCTGTCAAAATTTCCTTTGACCCAGCCACTCGGGGGGCACTCCATCTGGTATTTTCCCTCAATTTTAAGTTACTATATTTCTGCACTTGAGAGTTCATAAGTATATCTCTGATACAGAGATAATTCTTGTAGGGGGAGTTACTAGATAGCTAATTTTTAAAATTTTCCAGAAGACTTCTACACACACTATTAGCCACAATTTGATTGGGGGAGCTTTTTTCTCTAAAGATTCTGTTATCTCTTTCCTTCCATATTCTCCATGTGAAGTGGGGCAGGATTAGCTTCCAAAGATCTTGGGCTTCTTTACCCTTAAGGGGACAGTTCCATTGTTTAACCATATCTTGGAAATTATAAGGTTTGATCCACTCTAGGTTAATGACATTAAGCACTGAATTCCAGACTTTATAGGTGTAGGGACAATGAATCATTATATGATTACAATTTTTAGCTTTAGAACAGTAGAGGATACATCTGTTAGGCATGCTGAATCCCCTTTTTCAATGATTATCCACTGTAAGGATTTTATTTTGAACAAGAAGCCAGAAGAATATGTTTATTTTAGGAATAAGAATATTGTTCCATACCTGATAGCTAGAAGAGTGGTTATTCTTTTGGAACAGAAGAGACAAAGAATTTTCCATTAGCCTCTGGCCCCCAAATCAAAGAATCTTGTTTATTAGGTCTAATAAACCAGAGAGAGAGAAACTTACTAACCAAATTAAGAGAAGCATCAAAGGAACTAAGGTCTACCCATTTATCATTAATCCAGTAATCAGAAACCTTCTCTCCAACAATTTCAATACAATCCGCAATCACTGGCATCCATTCCTCCTTGTCACTAAGGGCTTCTTCCTTCAACCATTTATCTATCCATAAATTGATTTTCTTACCATTTCCCAGCTTCCATCTAGCCCCTTTTCTAATCAAATCCCTACTTTTTCTTATACTGTTCTAGATGAAAGAGTCATTGATCTTTGAAGGTTCCCTAAGCACTTCCTCTAGAGTTTTTAAGTGGTACTTTCTCTTGATGATAGCATTCCATTCCTTCTCTTCTTCAAAGATTCTCTAACACTATTTTGCTAGTAGAGACTTATTAGTATTTTTGATACTTCTAATGCAAAGCCCACCCCATTTCTTAGGTTTACACACCACCTCCCAGACCACAAGGCTTAACCTCTTCTTCTCTTCCACTCCAGACCAAAGATATCTTTTCTAAATTTTTTCAATCAAGTCAGCATATTTATGAGGAATTTTAAACAGACTAAGAGTGTAGACAGGAAGATTGTGAAGAGTAGATTTTAAAAGTTGAACTTTTCCAGCTTGGCTAAGAGTAGAACCTTTCCATCTAGCCAAATTATTATGAAATTTGTCAATAATTCCATTTCAGAAGGCCTCATTAGGTTTAAGGCAAAGAGGGAGACCCAAATAGGTAGATGGAAGAGTCCCTATCTTGCATCCCAAAATAGAGGAGATCTTCCTTTGTCTATCTTCAGTGGTGTTACAAAAAAATATGGAACTCTTCTCCTAGTTAATAGATTGACCTGAAGCTTTAGTGTAATTGTTCAAGGCCTTTTTCATGTTCCTGGCTTCCATTACAGAGGCCTCTCCCATCATAATAGTATCATCCACAAATTTCTCATGAGACCACTTATGCTGAGCTGAAGAAGGTTGGAGACTAGAAATCTGACCTGATAAAACCAAGCTTTTTATGGACCTCCCAAGACTTTCTACCATTATAGAAAAGATAATAGGGGAAATGGGATCACCTTGTCTAAGACCTCTAGTGGGGTGGAATAAAATGGAGGACCCTCCATTTACCAACACCAAGGAGGACACTGTAGTAACCAATTGCATTATCATTCTTATTACATCTTTATCAAATCCAAAGGAGCTTAGAATTTTAGATAGGAAAGACCAGTCCACTCTGTCATAAGCTTTGGACAGATCCAGTTTCATCAAAAAACCCTATTTTTTAGAGGCTTGAAGGGAATGAATATTCTCATGCATAACCATAATAGAGTCAAGAATTTGTCTTCTAGGGTCAAACCCATTCTGTTGAGGTGAGGTAAGATTTGGCAGTAATCTCAAAATTCTGGACGTCACAACCTTCGAAATTATTTTATAAAGAGAATTACACAGGCTTATAGGTCTAAATCCATCAACCCTGTCTGCTCCAGATTTTTTTGGGATGAGATCAATAAAAATTGAATTGATTTCCTTGAGGATAGATTTAGTGCCAAAAAATTCTTTAACAAGAGAACATACATTTCTCCCAAAAATACTCCAAAACTGCTGGAAAAAAGAACATCTAAAACCCATCCGGGCCAAGAGATTTCTCTCCTTCAAAGGAGAGGACAACCTTCTTAATTTTAGTCTCTAAAGGAATAGCTTTTAAGAGAGCATTAGAAGCTGAGTCTAGAATGTGTGGAATAGAAGCTAGAATATTCATCTACTCAACCATGTCAAGGCTTTGATCTATAGAGAGTAAGGAAGCAAAATAACTCACCATTTCTTCCCTTATTTCTTCATCTTTGGTTATTTTTCCATTTCTTGTGGAAAATGAATGGATTCTATTTATAGCATTATGTTTAAGAGTAGTGAGATGAAAGAATCTTGTATTCTTATCTCCTGCTTTAAGCCAGAGGGATCTAGATCTCTGTCTCCAAAAATTCCCTTCTTTAGCTATAATATTATGAAGTTCAACAAGGGCAATATTCTCTTAACTTCTCAGATTTTCTGATAAACCATTCCTTTGGATTTCCTCCTAGATATCATTCAGTTCCATTTGAGATTTAATTTTTTCTTGGATGATATTTCCATAGGTATGCTTATTCCATGTTTTTACATTTGTTTTTACATTAGCCAATTTCTTGACCACTTTGAATATAGTTGTTCCTTCCACCTTAATATTCCACCACTCATTGATTTTATTTTCTAGATCAAGATGGTCTAGCCACATCTTCTCAAATCTAAAAGGAGCATTTATTTTTCCAACGAATGGAGAGACATTGAGGGAAATAGGGAAATGGTTCGATCCAATTCTTGTAAGGGAGGAAAGGGCACAAGAGAACTTGGTGTACCATTCTGGATTTATCAAAGCCCTATCCAGCTTAACTTGTATTAGGTCCTCTCTCACCCTGCAATTAGACCAAGTGTAGTTTATCCCTTCTAGATCAACATCCATCAGCCCTTCATTGATAATCAAATTCATAAAGTCAACTCTGATTTCCACTTGTGCTAAATTACCTCCTTTTTTATCTTCCTACTTAAGAGGGGTGTTGAAGTCTCCCACAAGGATGAAATTGTTATCTCTTCTTCCTTCCATCTACTCATGCAAATTCTTCCATAAGTTAAGTCTTCATGTCTTAGTATTTGGAGCATAAAAATTGATTAAAGTCCAAGAAAAGTTGTCCTTTAAACTCCTAAGATCAAAAACAATGAAATTTTTATCTTCTTTAAAGAGCTTATAGTCAAAACAAGATTCATTCCAAAATATAGCCAGACCTCTCGAGGCCCCTTCCAAATTGCTGCCAATGCATTTACCATGTTTAACTAGCTTCATACTTTCTATCTTATCTTTTCTCATTTTATTTTCCTGAATCAAGAGAATATCAGGTTTAGAGTCTCTAACTAGATTCCTAACTACATCTTGCTTATGAGGACTATTGAGTCCTTGAATATTCCATGAGATAATCTTCATTTAAGGATTGGGGTACAAACCTGATGGATAGTTAATTATTTTCCATCAATAATGTTCTGTTTTTCTTCCTCCTCCCTTTGAGTTTTCTCTGACCCTCTTCCTTTTTCTTGTTTTGGAGTTCCTATATCTTCTTTCTACTGTCTAGTTATAACTCCTGGTTTTTGGCCTCATGCCTTCTTGTTTGATTTCCCCATAGATGAACTCTTAGCTTTCTTTCCAGAGCTTAAGTTCAATTCAAAGGTAAGGTGCCTTCCCTCAAGGGATTTTGGGATTTTCTTATTTGATCCCTTCTTTGAACCCACAGTTGACCACACCTTTTCCTCTGCTTCTTCTTCCTCTTTCTTCTATTTCTCTTTCTATTTTAAGTCTATTCGAGATTCATCTTTACTTTCCCTGATTAAACCATTTTCCTTCTATTTTTATTTTTGACTATTGTTTTTATTTTACTACCATCTCCTTCTCTTCTTCATGGAATCTCTCTTTCTCTTCTCCTTTTAACATAGTAACATTGTCTTCTTTTCTTTTATCATTTTTTTTTGTTTCAGCTTTGGTGATCTCCCCTCCTTCTTCTATTTTTTTTTCTTGAGGTTTCATGGGAGACTTTCTTATCATTTTCTTGGACATATTCACCTTTTTTCTCCTACTGGGAGGACTCATTCTTTCCTTCTAGCAAGCTCGGGGTAACCTGCGTTTCCTCTATTTTTGTTTTCTACTCCATTCTCTATCCTTTTGTTTGCTCCTGATCCTTCTTTTTTTTTCCTTTAGGGTTTTTTGAGGGTAGTGTTTCACCCAATGACCCTATTTCTTACAAGTAAAATAGGAAAAGGGCATCGATTCATATTATATCTCTTGATTCCATATCCCCAGTTTCAATATTAGAGATATAACCTGAGCGAGGTCAACATTCTGTTGAATGTTTACACATATTCTTGCATAAACTTGTCTGGTTCTGGCTTCAGTCATTGGATCAATAGATAAGAGCTCCCCAAAAGAACCTACAATATCTATTAGGATATCTTCATGCTAGTATTCCAAACGCATCCTAGGAAGACGAATCCAAACCGGCACCACCGTGAAAAATCTTTCATTATAGTCTATACTCGTAGTCCACTTTTGCAGTGATAGAGAAGATTTTCCCATCATCCAAGGTCCCGCACATAGAACTTTTGAAAGATCTTCCCCATTTGAAAGCACAAAGGAGAAGAAACCTTTCGGCATAGCTGCAACATCAACTTGACCTTTTAGCCTCCGTTTTTTGTCCACAAAGGATCTAACTAGATCAATATACGGTCTAGGGCCCAAAAATTTTCCTACTAGGGTAGAGGCCATGATAGAGACCATGTGGTCAACTAACTGATCTGGTATCTTAATACCAATCTTTCCTTTCAGTGGGTTAGATAATATATCCACTTTGGGGAAGATGGACTTACCTGATGGTTTTATGCCAAAGAGGCCCGCCCACTTGCCTTTCCCCAGATTCATGGAGAGATCATGTGACTTATCTTGGGATGAATCTCTCCCTTCATTCATATTTTTTGGATTTTTTTCCTCTGGTCCCACATCTGACCCATTGTCCCTGCTAGACAGAAGCACCATTGATTCTCCTACCTTTTATGCCGATCTGACAACATTCTCTACACCTTCTATCAAAGATCCAACAATAGGTCCCTCAGCTTCCAGCTTCCCTCCAGAATCAGAATTCAAAATTTGAATTCCCTCCTCCTCTCTCTCTCCTCCTCTCCTTCCCTCTCATGCTCCATAATTACTACTTTTGTTTATTGGAACATTTGTTGTAATCTATCTTGATGACATATAGAGTATTGTAGAAGAATATAAAAGTCACTTCAGAAAAGAAGAAGATGTAAACAATGGTAAGTTATGAAAAGTAAAGTAATCGAATGAGGAAATGGTTCAGGGAGAGTTAGTAGATTCTATTGAGTCTTTTTCTGATGTGAATATTGCCAGATCAAACTAGATGGCCAAGCATAACCTTAGGGGGAGAATTGGAAGGAAACATAAGAAATCTATCTAGCCCCTGATTGTGAGGAATAAGATCTTGTGAGCTTAGAGAAAGTATGTAGAGATATTATGGAAGTTATATCTATGATTGCATATCCATACCAATCTATATCCTATGATTTCCAGATTGTTAATCGACTGGATTATGTGTAGATATGAGTTTATTAGGAATTGTGTCATTTCTTTACATAATGAAGTGTAAGGTCAATAGAATTAAATTTTCTAAACATTATTTGAAGAACAACTGCTAAGGAGAAAAGGGATTTAAGCTAAGAGAAGAAAAGAAGAAATTTTTTTGAGCATTTGGTAGAATCATAAATTCATGGAATTGACAGATAAAAGGTATTTAGATCATTTTCGAAGCTTTGGCTATGGATACTCTAATAATTTTTTATGTCTCCAAAGGGCCTAGGTATAAATTCAATAAAAACACATTCAAATCAACTGAAGATGATCCAGAAGGTGTGTTTTCACAAAAAACCTACAATTTTCTACTTGTCGAAGACATTAGGGCTTACATTCACTATAAGTGTGAGTCTCTAGGAGACTTTGAGATCTATAAAGAGATAAAGGACATGATTGGAGCATATGGTAAGATGGAATCCCAGTTTGCACATCTAGAGAGCATTAGTATAATGTGATTAACTAAACTCTACAAATTTGATGAACAAGAATGGATTAAGATCATTCTGAGCAGAGTTCAAGACCAGTTCATTTATCTTGGAGATCAGCTAGTGAAGATTTGCAGTGACTTAACTCATGCTATAATTGGTTTGGATAACTCTGGTGTTATCCCTATCATAGATAAGAACACAAAGAAATAGGTGTAAAACCTAACACATTTGCAATGGGATAAGATAGCGATGAAAATTAATGACATATTTCAACAAGATGCTAGATTGATTTCAATTATTCTTGGATATAAACTACATTACGACAACCAACCTAACTCAGTATCTACGTGAGTAATCATGATAGCATATAGAATGATGAACTAAAATGTTAAGTATAACCTTTTTAAAGTACTTACACAATAGTTTTTGGAGAATGTGAGGAAAATAAAGAAGGATAAGTTAAAGGCATTTAGATTTGGGTTTCTACTGATACACGTATATTCATATTGTTCATATTTTTCCTGGTATGAATCCTAGAGCTTGGAAGGACAACAAACCCATTGGAATTCAGATCACACAAAGCTATAGAAGACATAAAAGTACATGGGTTGATGGTGAATTATTTGGGATGATAAAAATATTGCAAATATAGATGAAGGAAAGAGTGAGGATCCCTAAGGCATTTGTAGAAAAATACAAGGATATATTCTATTTCATGGTTAAAAATAATTGTGTTTTCTTTGAGGCAGTGCAACCTAGGATGAAGTAGTGTTATCCTCTGGGATATGAAGTTAGTTATGAGGTCTTGACAATACAAGTAGAACATATTCTATCCTCAAAAATTGATCCATCCAAAGAAAGATGGGGTACCTATGAAGATAAGGGAAGAGTAGACTCAAGCTACAAGAAAGATAAAAATAGAAAATGTGGTAGATGATCTAGTAGCCAAGGCTGGTATAAAAAAGGAGGAGATGAAAAAGGTAAGAAAGAAGATGACATAAATTGCTTCTAGATTGGTGAGCACTGCTCCTATAGCCTTTCCACCTCCAAAAGTTTAGAAGGTTATCATTATACCCCCAACTATGATTAGTATACCTAAGACTATACCTACACCACCTAAGAGAACATCGCAAGAAGAAAAACCAAAGGAATCTCTTAGAAGGAACACAAGGTCCACCAAATAGGACTCTCTTCCTAAGAGACATATGATATAAATTGAAAATAAGAAGGGAGAAGAGAATAATTGAGTAGGGAAAGCATATCTCATTGATCACATACTATGAGAGATATGAGGCATCTGATAAACTTTTGATTGAAGACATGGTAATAAATTATTTACTTTCTTTTAAGAAGAACTTGTTAGAAGTAGAAGGAAGTATACCAGAGGAACTTTATGAGAAATTATAAATAAGGAAATAATTATCACAGATAGAAGATGAAGCAATCAAAGTACAAGAATTTGAAGATATGTTACCAATTGTTTCAATCAAAGAAATGAAAAAGATATTAAATGCTTTGAAAATTTTTTTGCAAACAAGGTCAAGATTAGTAAAGATAACAGGGAGAAAGTATGAAGAAGTTATTGAGGAAACATAGAAGGTAGTTGATAAGGTTTTGATGGGAACTAAACCTAAGAATTCCTCACCTCCCAAAGATACTAAGCCTAAAATTATAAAAGGTATGTCTGTTAGAAATGAGTTGAGTATCTAAGAGGGGAGGGGTGAATCAGTTACCACAAAAATAAATCCAAGTCCCTTAGATGTCTTAAACAACTTTAAAACTATTTCTTGGTTAACATAGATATTTCACTATTACTCGGTTTAAATAGAAAATCTTAGGAAATTAGCTATGATTATCTTTATTAATTAATTACAGAAACATAAACCATAAATAAAATGAAATGCACATAGATAACACCAAGATTTAACAAGGAAACCCAATATGGGAAAAATAACCAATAGAAACTAGTCTCTATTTTTCACTCTTCTAAAGTGAGCCCTATTAGGAGCCAACGCTATTAAAGGCTACAATAACACACTGTTAGGTGTGACCCTATTAGAGGATTTAATCACCATGTAAGGAGTGGCCTTGTGAGAGGTCTTCAAACACTTCAATGTAGAAATGTCACTTTGTTAGAGGATTTACAAAAGACTGTTAAGTCTACTCTATTAAGATATTTTGATCCCTACTACAATTCTTAGAGAGTAACAATGGATTGACCTTTTTTGATAAGAAACTATCTTTGTTGATTCAAATCTCTATTTTGGATTAAATAATTGATCCTTACTGATCGGATATTCTATTTTGGTCCTCTGTATTTTATCCTCAATTAGAATCCCATTTGATTTTGCCTTCACTCTTCATATCATACTTCACATTCAATGCCACATAATCACTATCTCACACTTAATTCAATCCAAACTGGACCTTACATATATCTGTCAAGCCTTGTGAAGTCAGTCGATATCCTTCCAAATAAATAATAAAACTCATGTTTGTTGGCTACATATGACTAATTATCCATAAAATATAAACCACTATTAGTCATCTTACACTAACTATTTTACTCGGTCAACACTAATTCCTTCAACACCTTACCAACACTGTAATGCCCGAGTGAACTCAGTTAGAACTAAAAATCACTTTGGTCATCTTCAATGCCCAAGAGAGCTCAGCATACATTGACTATGCTCGGATAGAATCAGACATTTGTGTAAACATTACTATACTTTTGTAAACATCAATGACAATACACAATTGAATAATTGTCATCAACAATCTCCCTCTTTGGTATTGATGGTAACACAACATGTCATAATATAAAGAATTATAGAGAAGAAGACATAAGAATGAAATTTTATTAATGTCCTTAGCTTCATTTTGATTCTCATCCAATTTTATGAATGTCTTTATCTTCATTCTAATTCTCATCCAAAACTCCCTCAATCATTGAAATATATATTTCTCCCTCTTATATTAATCTTTGTTTCTGATAAAGTTCTCCCTCTGTCATTAATCTCTCCCTCTTTGACTAATCAATGTGACACATAGTAATCTCTTCATCCATCATGAATGATTATGAAATATAGTAATCTATCCCTCTTTGACAACCAATGACAAAGACACAAACTAACATATCCAATGAAATTGTAATGTACTTGTCTATACTGATTCATATGCAATAAAGCTCTAAATTTCTGCATTAACATGTTAAGTTTGTTCTATAGCTCGGTTGATGCATCACTAAACTATGTTTTAGTGAGCCTCAATTAGGAGAATTCCCCCTAGGTTTCCTCTAAGATACAAAAATGCATCCTTAGGTAATGGTTTTGTGAATATGTCTACAATTTGTTCTTTAGTATTCACACATTCCAATCTTACTTCCTTGTTCTGAACCAATTCCCTCAAGAAATGATACTTTATTGAAATATGTTTAGCCTTAGTATGCATCACAGGGTTATTTGAGATATTAATAGCACTAGTGTTGTCACAATAGATAATGATTGGTTGTGTGATTTCCACTTTCATACCTGACAATAATTATTTGAACCATATCATGTTTGAACAATTCACTACTGGAACAACATATTTTTCTTCTGCTGTGGATTGAGAAATGCAATTTTGTTTCTTGCTTATCTAGGAAACTAACCTCTTTCCAAGAAATAGTGCTCCACCACTTGTTATTTTTTTGTCATCAACACTTCCTGCCCAATCAACATCAGTAAAAGTCTTCAAATCAAATTTTCCTCCTTTCTTATACCATAATACATAATATTCAGTACCCTTAAGATATCTCAGAATCCTTTTGATAGCCATCAAATCATTCTCTTTAGGATTAGCTGAAAATCTTGTAACAATACTGACTACTAATGCAATATCAGGTCTAGTGTGAATAACATATTAAAGTTTTCCAATCATGGATCTGTATGTATTCTGATTTACCTCCTTTGAATCATCATCCTTAGATAGCTTATGTCTAGTAGGAATAGGTGTTCCAACTGGTCTAGAGTCTTCCATCCCAACTTTCTTTAGTATCTCTTTTATGTATATAGACTAAGTAATGCAGATACCATCCTTCATCTAATAAACTTGTAAGCCAACAAATAATTTGATTTCACCAAACATAGACATCTCAATTTCCTTACTCATAGCTTCTGAGAATGATCTTCATAAGTCATCAAATCCAGTAAACAATATGTCATCAACAAATATTTCTACAAATACTATCTTGTTCTGAGGTCCTTCTTTGATGTACAATCTACTGTTGTCATTAGTTCTCTGAAATCCAATACTTATCAAGTAACCATGCAGTCTTTCATACCCGGCTCTCGAAGCTTGCTTCAGTCCATACAATGCTTTATGTAGTTTGCAAACCATATTCCTTTTGTTAGGTTCTACAAAACCTTCAGGTTACACAATGTAGACTTCATCTTCAAGAATTTCATTCAAGAATGTAGAATTTACATCCGTTTGATATACCTTGAATCCTTTATGTGCAACATATGCTAGAAGAGTTCTAACTCCTTCAAGTCTTGCAACATGAGGAAAAGTTTCTCCATAATCAATACCCTCTTCTTCAGCATATCATTTACATACTAATCTGGCTTTGTTTCTAGAAACTTCACCTTTCTAATTCATCTTGTTTTTGAACACCCACTTAGTACCAATCACATTCTTGTCTTTTGGTCTAGGTACAAGAGTCCAAGTTTTGTTCTTTTCTATCTTCTCAATTTCGTCATCCATTGCTTCAATCCAATCCTCATCATTCAATGCATTTTTAATATTTCTAGGTTCAATTTCACTAAGTAAATATGTACCTTTTATTTTTCTCCTTGTCATTACACCTTATGTCTGATCTCAAATTATTTTTTTCAGGTGCATGATGCGTTCTAAAATATTTACCAAGTACAAGATCCTTCCTCATTGATTCTAGGCTTGCTCCCCTATGTTCACCATGCTCAAATATTGTGTCATGTTCTTCTGTATGATATTGGAGTTCCACTATCTGATACATGGGTGTATCTATCTATGACTCGGGTACCTCTGTCTATGACTTGGGTGCCTCTGTCTGCGACTTATTTTCTTCAATCTAAGACTCAGTTCCCTCTGTTTTTTACTTGGTTTCTTCACTTAGCATTACTGGTTGCACAGGTTGCAACAAGGTTTGTGCTGATGAATTTAGTGGTTGAAAATCTTGATATCCAATCACCATTGCCCGTGTCTTAGGTATAGTATCAGGTTCATATTACACAAAGTTTCTATAGTCTTCAGGCTCTTTACTACTCTATTATTCATTTCTCTTTGCAAACTCATCAACCTCTACATGCACACTTTCTATGACTTTATGAGTAGTAATATTTAAACATTTATATGCTTTGCTTTTGCTGGAGTAGCCTTGGAATATACCTTCATCACCTTTTACATAAAATTTTCCATTTCTTGTTTCCTTCAAGATGTAGCACCTACTTCCAAATAATTTGAAATAACAAACTATAGATGTCCAAAAATATTAATATTAATATTAATATTAATTTCCCTTTCTCTTCTAACTATTTAAATTAATTAAATAGTTTCATAGTTGGTATTTATCAATGATCAAATACTATTCCAATGTATTTTATTTAAAAACATTTACCTCACAAAATCCCCTTTTTAATAAATTTATATTTATTAAAATCCCTCCATATTTCTAATTCTTCTAAACTATGATTTATTCAAATCTAATTTGAATTATAATCTAAACCCTAGCTAGGAACCTATTAATTCAACCTAGAAACCTACCCTAAGCCTACCCTATTCCTACTCTACTCCCATCACCTCATTTCCTAAGCATATTCCCCACCTAATTGTCCTATGATCATACTTAAAGGGTGACTCCTAACCTTTTTAAGGCCAATGGAATGCTCACCAACATGGGGAAATTCTCTCCAAAAAGGTCACCCATTCCTCTTAAATTCCTCTTACAAGTTTGTCACCCACTTGGAAATCTTGAGCCACTCAACATTTAATGCCAAGTTTGACCCAAATTTATCCATCCCTTCAAGCCTATATGTCCCTTATGTGGCTCTTATGTGGATGTCACATAGATGCCACCTCATCCAAGCTCTCCTCTTCTCTCCCAAAATTATATAAATAGATGCCTTCTCCTCTTCATTTTCCATCTCTCATTGTGTATTGTTATTATGCTAGAATTACTTTAGATTTTCATATCTTGTTTTCATGCTCTTAGTCTTTAGCTTAAATCACTTAGAAATCACATGCTAGGCTTCAATTTGGTAAATGAATCATAGTTTTCTTGCATATGCATATCATTTCTAGTTTGATCTATCATCTTGAAGAAGATTTGAGAATAGTTCTTCATACTAGCTCTTGAGTCTCTCTTCTTGCCTATCAATCTTGCATTGCATTCGGGCTTTGATCTATTTGTGTTTGAGAGAGCACACCCACATTCCATCCAAAAGAGAAAATAAAAAAAGTTAAATAGGGTGCTTATTTGTTTTAGCTCAATCTGATGTTATTTGGTGTTCTTTGTTTCTTTCTTTCTCTTCCATATGATTTTGAATTGATTATGTGTGCTAACCCACTAATCTTGCATGTTTGAGCTTGCTCCCAATAGGTTGAAGAATTCCTCATACTACATTCTGGAATGCCCGGTGGGACCCATGTCCCTAAACCATATCAAAATATCTTCATTCTTGTTAAAAACACATTTAGATTCATGGACAGGCGTCTCCGCTTCTACAAAGGCGGCTCTGACAGACAGGCGACTCTGCTTGTACACAGGCGGCTCTACTTGCAAACAAAGACACTGTCATGAAAACATCCATAACTTTTTCATATAGACTCCAATTTTGATGATTCAAAAAGTGTTGGAAAGATGACTCAGAGAAATTTTAATATTTGTAAGCTATTAATTAAGATTCCACTTCAAAAATTTGCTACACATGTTCAAACTTACTCTTTCATTTTCAATTTCAAAAGTTCATATCTTATGCTAATGAATTTTTTTAAGTGAATTCTTTGTGCAGATCGTGTTTATCGCTTGCCAAAGATTTGGAAAAGCTCAAACTACTAACCAATTGTCTTGCAGAACTGCTTGCCAAAGACAACTTCATAAGATTACTCACACTTTTCTTTCAGGTTTCCTTGATTTAAATTGACCAAATGATCATGCTTGTTAGCATTTAGTTTGATTTTTTTGAGGCACATAGAATAATTAGTGGGATCTTTTTGTCTAATCCAAAACAAGTGTTAGGGGAGTATTCTCTCTTACCTTTTGGGAAGATCAAAAACCTAGACACACTTGCTTTGTGTTAAACAATTAAATCTTTTGGGAAAGAACAAACTTGTCTTGCATGTTTGGGAGAAAATGACATTGGGTAGGAGAGTATTCTCTTTTCCCCTTGTGAGAAAATCATAAATTTAGACCCCTCTCACCGCCAATCCATGTTTTTCAAGTTGATCCTTTATATGGGCCTATCGGTCTAGGAAAAAATCTCCTGGGAATGACCCACATGAGAATGAGGTGTAAGCCACACCACTCTAACTCACGTTAATCAAATTTAATCTTTGGGATTAAAGCCTCAAGGTTTGATTGGCATTTGAGCTTATATTTGGCTCTTGTCTAACTTAAGTGTGGCCTCACGGTCTCAATCATGTTTATGTGACCACTTTTTTCAAGATGCTCTATGGGGTTATATGCCTGAATCATGCTTGCGCGGACATAGAGGATACAATCGAATAGAGACACTTACTAAACAATCTAGGCATAGAAGCTACCTGATTCACCTCTGAACAGTGATTTATTATAGTGCAAGGGGAGGGAATAATCTCCCCCCAAGATCCCAATCATATGTGTCCCAAGGTATTGTGTTGCAAAAGAGATCTTCGTAGCATAGAAACAATACCTGGAAAAAGGAAAAAACATGGGCACCCTTTTGGGGGTGACACTATTGTGTGAGCTAAAGGACTACCAAGCAATGGTTCTATAATATTTCATTTGAAGCCAATTCCTTAGGTAGATGTGTGCTTGAAATGTTTGAACAACATTTGCAAATCCAAAACATGATGGAATACCCAACAACCAATTTGTCACTTGTTTGTATCCTTCAAGGTTGCTTTGTCCCTTGTCAGATTATTTTCAAGACACATGCATGTTATTTTATGATTTGATTATGTTGAAATTGGTGCTTGCCATAGAACAAAACCTATTGACAATCAGACAAAAATCAAACCTTTGCCAAATCATCAAGACAACATTCTTTTGCAGATTATCGTGAGCTCCAATCTTCAAAATTTGACCTTTTACAAAGACTTCCAATTGTTCATCCAAAATCAGATATATTTATAGGACATGAATAATTCCAAGAAGCATAAGAAGGTAAAAAATCCATTACCACCCGTGCGAAGAGAACAAAAAAACACAACCCAAGAGGCTAACAAGTACCAACACATAGTCGATTCTATCAAGAAAGAAATCCATAAACGAGAACAATTTGACAAAGTGATATACAACAACAAGGTTGCTCTCTTTATGGGAAAATATCATCTAAAAACTACTTTTGTTAGAGTTGAGCAATATGGCTAGCCATTTTACCATGAAAAACAAAAACTCCTCCTCTTCTTAAGCTCACTTAGCTTGCATTTTAGGACCTCCCTAAGGTTTTCATCTTTAGAAACATATCACACACTCATCCTGGCATAATCCTGCATAATCCAATCCAATCCTAATCAGCCTAGCATCATCCTCATCATCATCCAAAGAATCCTTAATCATGTCCTTCACTTGGTATTGCATCCCCTTTTGAGTTTCTTAAAACCTACATCTTAATCAAAACCCCCATCCTTAAGTGTCCTTTACTAAGCATTATTTAGGATAATCCCCTTTTTCTTTGTAACCTCATCACCTTGATCAAAAGTTTGGTTCACATTGACAGAGAATCTCATTTTCCGAAGACCACAAGTCTGTATTAGGTAGACAATCGCATCCACTTGATCTTATATTAGGAAAAGCAACCCTCAACCCTTGCATATATCAAGTCATCCTTAGGAGCATACTCATCATCCTAGACGCATCGTCTAAAATCTTAGTTATAGCATCATCATTCTTAGCTTCCTAGGCACATCCTTGCATTACATCTTACATCTCATATCCCCTTAGGGTAGTCATTTCATGCCACCTATCACACAAGCCACTAAGAAGAGGAAGAACATGGACCCTAATCTTGCCGCTAGTTCATCTAATCCTATGACTGACAACACTAATGCCATGGTCACTTATGCACCTCAGCCCAATGATCAAATTGAACACATCTAGGTAGATACTAATGAGATGCCTACCATGAGTACCATAGAAACATTTATCCATTATCTAGGACATATCCACATGGTGAATGTCATGAGTGGACATAGCAACAATCTAGTACTTTTGGACATTCAGCAACAAGGACTTCAACTCCCACCTTGGGTTATACCCATACTTGTCACATGACCTATGGAACTTCTAGGGGAACATCCTCATCCCACTAGAAACAAAGTTTTTGATCTAGTTCAGTGAGCCCTACAGGTGGGAACTCTTATCGCACAAGTAGTCCAACCTTCCATCCCACCCTCCATTGTGCATGCAACACCTTCATCTACCTCAAGAGCCCCACCTCTTGATCCAACATCAGAAACACAATAAATACCCCCATCACTACACAAGCACCTCCTTAGTTCATAGCCACTCCAATTTTGCAAACATTCCCAACATTTGTGGAAAAATTTACACCACCACCACTCAGCACATAGTAAACCACCATTCCACCCATCCCTACTCAGCCCATTCAAATTAGAACAACTAGTTCATAGCATCAAAGCACCCAAGTCTCCATGCCTATTCCACCTTTCTTCACCATAGGCATGCCACCTACGAACGCCTATAACCAACCCTTATTTCCACAAGGATCCACTTTCCCCACTCTGCTAGAAACACAACTGCAATGTGTGCCAGTAGTTTTACCACAAATACAAACCAATCCAAATCCTCCCATGCAAAAACCATCTACCAATCCCTTCGTCACACCCCAAATTCCCATCCAACCAATCCAATAGAAACAACCAATGTGGCAATAGCAACAACCAATCTAACAACAACAACAACCTATTCAACAACAAAAATCCATCCAATAACCACCCCAACAACAATAATCACAGCAACAAATTACCAACCCATTCACATCCCAAGCACAACAATAACAAATCAACCCCAACCCTCCAAGTTACACAACAGTTGCAACCACAAACGTAGGGGAAAATCCCTTCATGGCACAACCGCTACAATATTTTGCTAATCCTTTCATCCAACCCATGCAGCAACATCAAACTCATTCCACCAGCTACCTATCCATGCCATTTTCTGCTACATCACAAACCATTCTATCTCTATAGCAATTCAGTATTCCCACTAGGGGAATTCTACCACAAAACACTTATCCTCTGCACCATGCAGGTGCGCAATAGGCTTAGCCAACTTATCCAACACCTCAACAAATACAAGCATACTTCCAATAGTTGCAACAACCCTATCAAGCACCGCCACCTCCTCCACTGCAATATTCTCCTTAGTTGTAGCTTCCACCACAATAGCCTATATACATTGATCAGAAACCATCATATCAAACACCACAATATCCCCCACAAAATCCCCCATATTCACCATTTGATCCATACTAGGTTCAAGGAACCCATGCAATCATAGTTAATAATCCTCCCCCACAAATCAACCATGAATGGGAGGAAATGAAGAACACTCTCAAGGAGCTAAAAGCAGGTACTAAGGCTAAGACATTCAATTTTGAAGAAGTATTCCATTATCCATTTGATCAATCTATCACTACAATACCCTTCCCCAAACACTTTGAGACACCCAAATTTGATAAATATCAGGGGAAGGGAGATCATGTGAGCCACATGAAAGAATTCTACATGGCATGTCAATAAGTGGCATATAGTGATAATTTCCTTATGATACTATTTCCCAAGAGCTTAGGAGGAACTGCTCTTGATTGGTTCTACAAAATCCCCTATGACATAGTCTCTACTTTCGCTGAATTATCTGAAAATTTTGTGGCCCAATATGCACATAATGTCAAAAATTAACTCTCACTCCTTGACCTGTGCAATTCCAAACAAAAGGGAGGAGAGAGCCTGGCTGATTATCTTCAATGCTGGTAAGGTCTTACTACAAGGTTTTCCTATCAATCCCCCAAGCAACATCTTATCAAAATATTCATTAACAACCTCCACCCTAAGCTTTCCTATCACATTCGCATGAATTGCATACAAACTTATCAATACATCTGAATCAAAGGCATGGATCTTGAATGAGGTCTCCTAGAAGATGGTGTCATCAAGCACTATAAGGAATCCCAACCTGAAAAACATAATAATGATCAATCACAGTATGGGAACAAAAAAAAGAACGCAGTAACTAATGGAGCCACTGACATCAAACACATTCAGGCTGTGGTAGTTGGTCCTAATGCACCTACCCAAACTTATTAGCAAGCACCACCAATATACGCTCAACCTCCTCCCATGTATCAACAACCCACTCCCACATATCACCAGCTAACATACCAGCAAAACACACACCCTCAAGGAGTGACTATCTATCCCGCTCTAGGGACATCTTATCAACACAACTACCAAGGTCCTATGAACTAGACAAATTCTATATCACTCCCACATAAAAAACAAAGGCTTCGCACTTCAAATGTGCCACAACGCATGTTTACCCCCTTGGGTGAACCCATAGATGTCATCTTCCACAAGCTGGTCCAACCTAACCAAGCCATGTACCCAAAAATGTAGCCGTTTGATGATTCAACACCTAAGCATGCTTGGTATAAAGACAGTGAGTACTGTGAATATCACCATGTTAAAGGACACACCACCCTCAAATGCATGAAGCTAAAGAATTACATCTAGGATCTCATTGACTACAAAGGGATCAAAGTTGACTCTCCTACCCTTCCATCACCAAATGCGGTCCTTAAAATTTATCAAAATGCATTCCCTAAACACACTTCAGGTACATGCCCAGGAAATCCTACTCAGTCTTTTGACTAGGGAAAGGGTAAGCAAGGAGAAAATGATAATAGAAAGGATTATACAAATGCATATATGAACTACGATAATCTCATTGGATTCATATCCCAATTCTAGTCCTCCATCAATGTCATCCATGTCAAGGGTGTCGATAACCAATGCACAGTCACCACCTGTAGAGGCAGAATAATAGTTGTAGGTGCTGGTCCTACTCCATCTGCTGGTACTCAATACAACATTTTGGAACACCTAGGGAATACTCCCACCCAAATTTCCATCCAGGATCTCCCCTGCACTTCACCCATTTATCAAGAGATCCTTAATAAAGCCTTACAAGAATCCCATGTTCCTAGCGACATCAACCTCACTGAATTCTAGAACCTTGTCATACACTTGAATGAATCTTGTGGGGTCTCTTTTAAACCAATAGATGTACCCTTAAAAGAACCCGATCATAATCTCCCACTCTATATTTCTGTCATGGTTAAAGATTTTTCCATCAAACGGGTCATGATGGATAATGGTTTGGCTCTAAATTTGTGTACTCTAAAATTTATAAAATAATTGGGTTGCACTAAAGCTAATATAAAAAATGAAGTCATTACAATCAAAGCCTATGACAATCTGGAGCGTACTTCTAAAGGAACCATTTCATTTCCCATTCAAGTAGGCCCTATTATTCAAGATACACTATGTCATGTTGTTGTTCTTGACTTTCCCTTCAACATCCTCCTTGGACGCCCATGGATTCATTCTATGCAAGCTGTCCCCTCCACCTACCATCAGTGCATCAAATTCCCATATAATGGCACTAAGATCACCATCTATGTAGATCCCAAGCCCTTCACATACTACAATGCATTAGAAACCTCCTTTCCACATTCTAATCACTATCCCGAGATCAACATTGGCACCTCTATTTCCAGTTCATCTCAAACCCACTCAGACCTAGAAACAATCCTTTCCTACACCCTTTCCAGGGTCAAGATCAACAAAAGAGGTTGTGGTGAGTATAGTTTATCTAGTGCCTTCATAGTTGGAGTACTTCCAATTGATCCACACACTCAAGGATGCCAACCTAATCTAAGCAAGACAGAACCGAAGATAACCAAGGTGCTACAATTCATTCCTACCACTTTTATCTCAAATTGTACTGTGACTGGCTAGGAAATGACACCAAACATCAACCAATGGCTCTATAAAGATCCACCACCCAAGGACATAAGTCACCTCCATTACTTCAAAGGTAAGTACCTTGCAACTCACAAGCTGGTGACAAAAAATGGAACTACCAAGGAGGTGGCCTTGGTTATAAAGAGCAAGGAATGAAAGACCCTATTGTGCCTACCTGACAAGAAAAGAACCTAGGCCTTGGCATGGACTCTGAAATGAATGGTGGCACCAATGAAAAACATCTATGCCTCTTATCCTCCCCTGGGTGAAATCACTGACATCGAAGATGTCCTGAAAGAGAAAGTTGTGAGAGCCTATGATGATGTCTTTGACAATGAAACCTTCCTAGGCAATTCTGTCCTACACCAGCTTTCCATTATCTTCATTGACTTTCCCCTCCACCAACCTGAACTCATAGATTGGGACCAACCAAGTGTCATGCATGCTGATGAGTTCCAAAGTGAGGACACACTCTTAAGATTTATGGGAGCAATTGAGAAAAGTTGTGACTAGAGGCAAGAATCAGCATATGTCTACAAATTGGACCCAAAGGCATACTTTGGGGAAGAGGAGAACTTTAGCTGCAAAAATGAAGAAGAAAACAAAAATAGAAAAATAGAAAAATTGATCCCGTAGCAAAAACCCCTCTAGGGCGTTATCTGATCATAAAAAAGTAAAAAAAAGGGCGTATTCCATGGTGAAAACCTCTCTGAGGCACCAAAGGATGAAGATTCTCCTCTTCCTTTGATCCATGATTACAGGCCTAAACATTCATTGATTCTCATCAAAGAAGAAAAACCTGTCAACCTAGGTACCAAAGAGGATCCTGCCATCACATACATAGTAGCATCTCTGACTAAAGCAGAAGAAGGTGATCTGGTCATTTTATTGAAGGAATCCATCAATAAGTTTGCATGGTCTTAATCCCACATGCCGGGATTAGACCCCAACTTGGTGGTTTACCATCTTGCAGTGGACCCAAACATCAAACCTGTCAAACAAAAGCTCAGAAAGATGCACCCTAAAGTGGCACTACTTGTCAAAGAAGAGCTCAAGAAGTTACTCCAAGCCAAGATCATCCACCCCACTGATTACTGTGACTAGATTTCTAACATGGTGCCAGTGTCTAAGCCTGACAAATCAATTAGGATATGTACAGACTTCCAAGATCTCAACAAGGCATGTCCCAAGGATGATTTCACACTGCTCAACATAGACATGATCGTGGATCTCATAGTAGGACATGATATGTTGTCATTCATAGACAACTTTTCTGGATATAATCAGATCCACATTGCAGAAGAAGATCAACATAAGACAACATTCACAAGCCCCTAGGGCACCTTCTTCTATAAAATGATTCCTTTTGGCTTGAAAAATGCTAGGACAACCTATCAAAGCGCCATAACTATCATTTTTCATGACATGATACACAAGATTCTTGAAGAGTATGTAGATGATATCCTGGCAAAATTAGTTAAAAGGGAAGATCACCTCAATGTTTTGGAATGTGTCTTTGATAGAATTGGACACTACTACTTAATGCTCAACCCTAAGAAGTGTGTCTTTGGGGTCACATCAGAAAAAATCCTTAGGTTCATTGTATCCAGATGAGGCATTGAAATAGATCCAAATAAAGTACAAGGTATCATAGGGATGTCTCCACCAAAGACACTCTGACAATTGCGTAGCCTCCAAGGAAAGCTACAATTTGTGCATCATTTTATCTCTCAACTAGTAGACAAGTGCCAACCATTCACTCATCTCCTACGAAAAGATAACACTTTAAAATGGGATCCTCAATGCTAGAAGAGTTTTTACAACATCAAAGAATACCTGGCTAATCCACCCATCTTGGTACCACCTATACTGGGCTGACCACTCATCCTATATATTTTTTCTACGTCAAAAGCACTGGAGGCACTCCTCGCTCAATTGGATGATGAAGGCAAAGAAAGATCTATTTATTATATCATTCATACCTTAGTGGGTTATGAGCTCAACTATTCACCTATGGAAAATCATGTCTGGAAGTGGTCTTTGCCACTCAAAAAAGTTTCCACTATATGCTTAGTCATACAACCAAGCTCATTTCAAAGGTGGATCCTCTCAAGTACCCACTCTCTAGCACTACTCTCATAGGTTGAATGGAAAAGTGGGTTATGTTGCTAAGCGAGTTTGATATTCAATATGTAGAAAGAAAAGCCATTAAAGGGAAAATCATCATAGATCAACTAGCAGAAGTGCCATTGGTAGATGCATATCCTTTGGTGACAAAATTTCTAGATGAACATTTGTACATGATAGAAGAACAACCTACTTGGCAACTCTACTTTGATGGTTCCTACACAACTCATGATGCAGGGGTAGGAATACTTTTTGTCACACCTCAAGGTGACTACATCCCTATGTCATTCAAAATGGGATTTCCCTACATGAACAACATTGCAAAATATGAGGCACTAATTGCAAGACTCCGTATGGCTATAGAATGGAACATCACAACTCTACATGTCTTTGGTGATTCCCAGCGCATCATCAAACAAGTCCTAGTTGAGTATCAAACCAAAGATGACAAATTAAGGCTATATAAGTAGATGGCTGACAAGATGAAAGAGCATTTTATCCACTTGTAGATAACACAAGTACCATGCTTGCAAAATAAGGCTGCTAATTCAATGGCCACAATTGGCTCCCTCCTAGAGATTCCTCACGAGTCTACGCAATATGAATTCTTAGTTGAGCAACTTCATACTCACGCTTATGAGAATGATGAATTGAATTGCATATGTGTCTTGGTTGGTCCTCAGTCCCTGTGGTACCATGATATCCAAGCTTACCTACTTAATGGTATCATATCCCCTTATCTCACTGCAACCCAAAGCTAAAACTTTATTCGCAAAGCTTCCCATTACACCCTCATTTCCAATACCATTTACCGTGGAGGATATCACAATGTTCTCTCTAGGTGTTTAGATGAAAACGAAGCTTCCCAACCTTTACAAGAGGTACATGTTGGGATCTATAGTGCCCACATGAGTGGCATGGTCCTATCCAAGAAACTTCTATGTACAGGGTACTACTAGCCTACAATGGAAGATGATGCTTGTGAGTTCATCAAGAAGTGTCTAGCTTTCCAACAACATGCTAGTATGATTCATGATCCTACCCAGGGTTAGGGTTTTAACCTTGTTGGTAAGATTACTCCCCTCTCTTTTGAAGGCCACAAATACATAATCACAACAATGGAGTACTTTACAAAGTGGGTTGAAGCAATTACGTTCACCCTCACTACAGGTGTTCAGATATTCAAATTCATCCTCTATCAAATTGTCTGCCACTTCAGCATACCCTCCACCATCTTCATGGATTACCATTTGAAAATCAACATGTCAGTGATCTGTGTGCTCGCCTCCACATCTATCACCATTTCTCCAGTCCATATTTCCCACAAGGTAACAGCCAAGCTGAGGAAACTAACAAAAACCTTCTCAAAATCCTCAAGAAATTTGTCAGTGATATTGGTCATGACTGGCATCTCCAGATCAATCCTACCCTTTGGGCATATCACACTTCCTACCATACTCCTACTAGCACTACTCCATATTCCCTAGTCTACGGTGCTGAGGTAGTCTTACCAATTGAGGTCGAACTACCATCCCTTTGAGTATCACTGAGAGGCCTAGTTGATGATGAAGATTACTGAGTAGCACGACTCAAACAACTTGATCTACTAGATGAAAAGTGCCAGCAAGCCTATGATCACCTAATTGTCTATCAAAATAGACTCAAGTAGTACTATAACAAGAAACTTCACCCATGCTAGTTCCAAGTGGGGGACCTTGTGCTAAAGGAAAATCAGAAAGTGGGTATTGATTGCAAAAACAAAGGTAAGTTCAAGGTTACCTGGCAAGGCCCATATGTTGTCACTGCATGCTTCAGTTCTGGGGCATATCAAATCTCCACTCCTGAAGGAGATCCATTGAAAGATCCTATCAATATCATTCATCTTAGGCACTTCTATGCCTAACGGCTGGTTGTTCATTCTAGTTATCTAAGAAAATCCATAAAATTATAAAAAGTCCTTAAAAAAGTACAAAAACAATGTAAAACAGTCTTGAAAAAATCTCAAAAAAGCAGAAAAATGAAGATGAAAAATGGGTTGTCCCGATGAAAACCTGGCAAATAGGCAATTGGGCAACATCAAAAATATCAAAAAGATCTAAATAAATAAAAAAAGAAGAATATAGAGAAAAATTTCATCCAATGGTGAAAAATTGGCAATCAGGCACCTTGGACAAGTATGCGTGATGAAAACCTGGAAACAGGTGTCACACATAGTGGACCATTCCCTTATCCATCAAAATCTCACTCCCTTCCATCCTCCATCTCCCCTATCGCATCCACTAACACCTGAATCTCGCCAATATTCCCTAGGTGTTCACACATCATATGCACTAGTCTGAAATGATCCTCCTATCTCGTGTCCTGAGCTTTTTGGTACACATAATCTTGTATATTGTTGTCCATTCATTGTTCTATCTCAATCCCTAAGTTTTAGTCCTATACATATTTCTTCTAGTCTTTGGCTTAAGTGTTGCATGTATATATCTTGTGTCCTCGGTTGGTGTCCTTGTAGAACATGATCTAGTTACGCTCTTAAAATCCTATGTTTCTGCAAGTTCCATTTGACAACATCTTGGCTCCACAATTTGATTATAGTGCACCTTTGACCAAATAAGATTTATGAATCCCATCTTTCTGGAAATGGGTCCTTTGAGGATGTATCCTCCCTCTTGTTGACCTAAATCTAGATCATCATCATCTCTAGGTTCTTGTAGGATGTATCCTTCCTCTTAAAACTAATCAACCATCATACTAAACTATCGCATGCATCAAAAAGCAAGATCCAATAATATCTCAACAGAAACATGTGTACATAAATCACTTGTAATTAATCATTCAATTTCATCCTTGTATATTCATGACATGTCTAGTCTTCTTGCCATCACACTAACATCTCAAGTCCTTGTCATGCTAACATTCCTTGCCTAGTCCTTCATAGTCCTCCTAGCTGGTTCATCAGTTGATCGTGACCATAATTTTCACTCTAGAGCTTAATTTTTACCTAACCACTATTCACAAATGACCTTCTTTAACCCCCCAACCCCTCTTATAGCCCCTATTGTCCCCGAAAACTTTTATTTTCCATTTACCCCCTTGTATATTTTTGTATAAATTGTTCCTATTGTACAACCTAAATACTTCAAAAATACCAAAAAACATTTAAAAATCATGAAAAATCCAAAAAAATTAAAAAAAAATCCAAACATTTTAAAAAATCTTGTAATAAACCATCATTTATTTCTACATCGCTCAACTTTTCACTTTTCAGTGACATTTTGACTCTTGTGACTGCAATCATATTTTTCACCAAATCAGTTTTACAACCAATTATCCTTTCTCCTCATTCTATTCATAGCTTTTTCCAGCGAAAATCTTTTAATCAAATCCAATCCAATCTTTACTCGTCAAGATATATCCTTACAGCATCGGCTTATCAAATCTTTCATCACACCAATCCTATTCATGGAAAGAACTTTGGACTGAATGATTGCTTGGTCATGAGGCCTTCTTTATTGATTTGATCTTTTTATGTCAGTTTTCACCTACCCACCACTACCTCAATCTACCATATCTTGGTGCATTGTGACTGGTGGCTACTGATACATGCGTCTTTTGTAGTGTGCTTTTGTTTAAGTGTCTAGTCCATGCAAAGGAATCTTGTCATCTATGTTTTCTAACACCTGATGCATACCTCCTATTGCAATATCAAAATCAGATGTGCTCCCCATTATTTTCACACAAATGGATCCCCAATGCTCATTAGCTACATTTATTTTCATTTTCACTTGCATTTTTAGTTGCATTCTTAATTGCATTCCAGAAGGCTTCTATTTATTATCTCCTCTCCCTTCCTCCTTCCTATTGCATCATTTTTTGAGAAAATTCCACAACATTGTCTTTGTTGCATTCTTTTCTTGAGGGGGCACAACCCTATACCGTCGTCACTTTGGCATGACTCCTAGAAACCCTCTTCCTCTAGGGAAACTTATTTTCTTGTCTTTGATGCAACATCACTTGCAACACTATGTCAAAGAGGGGCAAAATGTAGACGTCCAAAAATATTAATATTAATTTCACTTTCTCTTCTAACTATTTAAATTAATTAAATAGTTTCATACTTGGTATTTATCAATGATCAAATACTATTCCAATGTATTTTATTTAAATACATTTACCTCACAAAATCCCCTTTTTAATAATTTTATGTTTATTAAAATCCCTCCATATTTCTAATTTTTCTAAACTGTGTTAGGGTTTTTTCTTGCAGGACCTCTAAAATTGCTTGAATACCTAAATAACTCTATGACTCCCAATGCTTTTGATACTTTGACTCAAGCAAGAGAAAACACTAATTGATGAGGTATTTTGATAACACTAGGGATACCTATTATCACCTCCTTTTTTGAGATACACTGACTCAGGCATGTTTTACCTATGATTGAATACTGACTTGACAGTATCTTTAGAGTGGATTTTACTTATGGGCTGAATGCTCTGTTCTTATATGGATATATAAATGACAATGCAAATAACTATGATTATTCTGAGGAAAATCTTGACAATCCAAATCATTATCTTAATGATGACAAAGAGCAACATAATAAGGAGTTTCATCTTTCTTTCCTTTTACAATTCTTATGAATTTAGGAGGAACAACCTATTTGATTTTGTATTTAAGAAATCAACAAACTCCAACTATAATCACTCTGAATAGAATTGATTTTACATATATACTCTGAAGGTAATTGATTTTGAACAGTATTAGATATTTTGGATGATGATGGATTACCAAACAAGTTCCTAGACCAGTGCCTATCCTTGGGCTTATAGAATCAAGAGATATAAATTCAAATAAAATACTGTAAGATGACTTACAACCTACATAAAACTTAGGTAAAGTGCCTAAAAAATTACCCTGTTACTCCCACAATATTATATCAAATCCTTAATAACTAGTGTATTATCTGAAACTACTCACAAGGTTTAATTCTCCCCTTAGAAGAAACTTGCAAATAATTAGATAACTACCTTGTAGCCAATATGCTTAACATTCCTTACAAATTAAACATAAAAGAGTACACTCAATAAGAAAAGGGACAATAAATATTTGGAATAAAGCTCCACTGTATTTTATTCATAAATTTATGCTTCAATACATATCAAGGCTAAAAGCTCAAAAACACAGACTGAAATCTAGAAGTCTGGCTTGCCAATATATTTTGAATCTCTCTTCAAAATATTACAATTTGATCTATTTATATGTTCTAACCATCTTGGAATCCTTAAAACAAGGATGCAACAAGATTCAGATGGTTGTAAAAACCTAACCCAAAAACTTAGGAAAAGACAAAAATAAGAATGCACCAAGTGGTGGAAAGACAAAATATAGGAATGAAATCTAATATGTTCTTTGTCTTCATGTGATCTTCGACATCTTTGGTTGTGCATCTTGAGGATAGTCCCTGATTTGACTTTTGGTGATGACTAACCTGTTTGTCTTCCGAAAAATCTGAACTAGATATTATGACATTCCTTTATTCCTCATCAATGATATCTAAATCTACTGTTACTGGTCTCTTCCTTTTGGGCTTTGTCAGATTGTCCCAGGCAGTCACATCCTCTTCTTTCGGCCATTCAAAATTCTTGATATTCTCCAATTGGGTCTTTTTCCTTTCCCATCTATCATTTTTTATGCTCTTAACATCAGATATAAATTTATTACAATCTGACTCTGCTTTAAATGCCTCATCAATCAGTGCATTGAATCTTTCTATATCCAATTCTCCCTTATCTAATATTTAAATGTCTTTATTTGGGAGTACATTGTCAAAATTTGATAACCATAACCCTAATGGTTTTATTTGATCACCCTCTGTCCTAATAGGTGGCACAAATCTATTATATCTTGACCCAAACATTTTTAACTTAGCATCTACTTGGTTGGCCTTTCCTTTGAAGAAATATAGAGTAGCACCAATTTGTTCTATCTTAGTACCAACCAAAGTTACTATTTCTAGTATGTCTGACCTCAATGGTTGTATTGATGCTAATCTTTCAAAAAGTGTAGTCCTTCCAGACCAAGTAGCATAGTAAGGGTTCAAAATTATCAAAAAAATTGCCACCTCATCTTGTATACCTGGCAATATAGCATATTCCCCATATACTACATCCATCTTATCCTTAATAGAATTGATTCTATGCTGCAAAATTGACACCAATGCTTCCAAAATAACACCATTATATTCAATGGCTCTCCACTTTGTTTCAATCAATGTATCCCCTGTATCCACAGTCTGAATTTCAGCATTTGTTACCTCTTTGGGATAAATAGGGGTGGGCTTTGCAATTTCCATTAGTTTCTTAGTAAGTTCACTTATAAGCGTATCCTTCTCCTTAATTTTTATCAGTGCAAGCTCTCTATCTTTTGCAATATCACTAGCATCACTAGTAATCTTTTGTAGTTTCTCTGAGAGTTGAACTTTTTTAGCTTCATTAAGCTGAGCAATGTTGGTTAGAAGCTGGGATACCTCAAGATCCCCTATATTTTGAAGGGACCAAATAATGTTACTTCCCTCCATCTTCTCTTGAATATTTAGAAGGGCTGGTTTCTGATCCTTCAGAGCTAAGTGAGTTAATCTTCATATTGCAAGTGCTTGGGATTTAGAGCTATACCCAAATCCTCTAAGCATATCTCCCACCTGGGTCTCCGATGACAATTTCATATCAGGCTATCTCCTTATTTGGTCAATAATGAATACTGAAGATAATTCCCAGCCCTCAACAAGTAGTATCCCACTATCCTTTACCAACTGTCTTGATTGTTCAGGAGTAATCTCTTCTGATTCAGGATAATAATCCTATAATGTTTGAAGAGCTTCTTGAGTGACTGGATCACCACCTTCTAATTCTAACTACTTTTTAACTTGTTTTTGTTTATTCCATGTTAAAAAGTCTTTGAATTCCTTTATCTTGATGAAGTTATCATCCTTAAGGAATTCCTCCTGATGAATCAATCTTTCATCAGTACATGATCTCAGAGTAAATTCCTCATCTACCTTTATATCCTTTTGTATCCTTTTTCCAGCTCTAATCTATTTTCTGAGTAAATGATCATAGGGTCTATCCCCTATTATCAATGCTCCAATTTTGTCTATTCTTTTCCTTTGGGAAGGCTCACCTATTTCCACTTTTTGCCTCTTAGGTGGATGCTCATTTTGTTAGGATTAGGATCACTAAGAGGGGGGGGGGTGAATCAGTGATCTATCAATTAATACTTTTTCTTATTATCTAAATCTTTACTTAAATGCTTATGTACTGAACTTGAATATCAATGCAAGTAAGATAAATATACACAACACATAACACCATATATGATTACGAGGAAACCCAATGTAGGTGAAAACCCTGGTGATAATTAGTACCCACAAATATTCTGCACTAGTGTCTTATGATCCTATTTAGAAGATCCTTAAGCTTGTTAGGAGTTGTCTTTACAATACATGAAGTACAGTGACCTTGTTAAGGGTTGGACCTTGTTAGGAGTCTTTTACAATAACCTTGTTAGGGGTGGTGATCTCACTATCCAAGGACTCACTGTCCAAGAGCACACTGCTCAAGTGGCGAAGGCTACAACCTTTTGGATCTTCGATACACACTATATCTGCAAGGTGAACTTCTACTGTAACACTGCTTGTTTGATCAGTTCCTTTTGTGCACTAATGCTTTAACCTCCTGTAAAGCACTACAACAATATTATCTTCACTCTGAAATCTTCTACTTAAATATCTATATCATCAACATATGATAGATATATCTTTGTTGCTTTTACACTCTGCTATACTTTTCTTATCTCTGGCTTCCGCAACTTTTCCCATCACAAATGACCTTCCTATAAGTACTTCCTCAAAGGAAATGAACATGTCAGATTTAGGAAACCTTTTACCATGTATCTTGATCACTTAACTAAGCACACAACCCTTCATTAATTTGGCTTAACATTAATTATAACTGCTTTACTCAAACCGAACAGACACGTCTTTTCACACAGTCTGCTCCACCAAATTAGCTCTAACTAATTATCTCGGATGAATCAAGTCATTCACTTTTAACCATATATTTTTAGGTCACTAAAAATAACTAATACAAAGGCACAAGTCCTAATGATAATTTCAAATTATGCGCCAAAACAATCTATGTCAGCTCTTTCCATGATCTCTATCCTGTTGTGGCATTCACTGGCTATATCTCTTCAAATTGTTGTATCTTCTTCATACTTGCAAATATGATCATGCTATCTTAGACTTGGTATGTAAACATACTCATAAGATTATCTTCAAAGTCACATATCATTTGGATAACAAATAAACACACGCTAATCAAAACTATAACAGTCTGTTCCTTTCTCTATCCTATTTTCTGTACTTAGCCAATTTCTGATCTTCTGATAATGTGTGCTAACTCCGAAAATTCATATGATTTTTTTTCCATAATGAAAACACTAAATAGAGTCATATACTTTAGTATAGTCAACTTTCCAATAATCTCCCCTTTGTCATTAATGACAACAAAGGAATATGGTGAAGTTACTATCTGTACTTTTATATAAAAACTCTCTATCTTATATCTCCCTTTTATCATATACTAGACTCCATATTCTTCATACTCTACTCCCCCTTTGACATTAATGAAAAAGGTGCTAAAAAAACTTCTATGTACTTTCTCAGCATACATATATGGATATGCAATCTGCATGCAACTTCTGGATCTCTTTCTCCCAAAATGCAATCAGTGAATTAACAATCTGTAGATGGGTGAATAATCCATATTGTAGCTTCTCCATCTTCTCCAAGTCTATGCTAAGACCTTGATTGTATGATAGAATCCATATTCTATACATTACTTTACTCACCCTTTGATATTATCTTCTCCGCCTTCTCAATCTTATCAATCTACCCCTGATATACACATATTGATATTGGTGGAGGGATCTTCCATAGATTTCCTTATCTTCTCTATCATAGCCTCTACCTCCTGGATATTCTTTGTAATGATGGGCACTTAACTTGCCTCATTCATACAGTCAGAAATAATCTTTCTTCCTTTTGCTGCAAACTCTTTCAAGGATGTTTGACCGACTTTGAGTGAACTAAGATCAAGTGTAAAGTTGCTAACCAATTCACTGAGCCTCTTCTTCATATACTTCTCTTCTGCAATATATGATCTATTTTTCATGACTTCTTCAGATTATATACTCCCATTTAATTATTTAATCCCCATGAGTCTAAGTTTGTTATGGGTGTCAAGATTTACAGCAATGATGATGAATTTTCCATCACTTTAGTCTTCTCTTTTCTGCTTCCTTTTCTGTGATATCTTAAATCAATATATCTTCTTGCTGATATAAAGACTCTCAGCTTCTTGAGTACTCACAAATGTTTCTTCAAAATTGTCTAGATTAATATCCATTTCTTCCATTGATACTTCAACATTATCAATCATGAATGTATCCTCCATGTCCTTGGCCATGGGCGCAAAATCCTATGGACCTATCATAATAGTTTTATCTACTTCTTCAATTGCTATTTCAAATTGTATCTTCAATCAATTCTTCTCTTACGTGAACACTCTTTTATTGTATTCACACTTAGATGATCAATAATAAGTATGTTCTTCCAAGGATAACATCATGTTGGCTCCAAAACAAAATCTCCAACGACTATACTGATATTTTCACATAAAATACCGCTCAACAAGATTTTGACCCATTCTGCTTAATGAAATTCATGCACTGAAGCATACTGATAAATCACTTCTGAGATGTTTCAAATATTTTCTTGATATCAATCTCTGCTGAAGAATGTAATTGTGACACTTTGCTACTTGATTGCAAGTTTTCCTTTGATTATCCAACTGCTTACTCGATTGATAAGTAAGTTTTCAACTAATTTCTGAAACAACATGTTCGTGCTTGGGATTCATTTCAAACTCGAATGACTTTGCTTATCAAATAAGGATTATCAATCTCCTTTCTTCATTTTTGAGAACAAATGTAATGCATTAACAATACAACTGCTAGGGATTCTATGATCTCCAATTGTTTATTATGATCGCGAGTGAGGACTTGGTGATTTCAAAGTAGATTTCTGCCATTAATACTTGCCACATGGACACATAGAGCAACTGTAACTTCCGTTCTTGTTCCTGATAACAATTTAGACCGTGTTCTCTTGCATACTGCATCACAATGTCACCAAAAAATTGTAATCCAAGGTGCATACTTGGAGGTGAGTATACCAGCCACGCAGGGGTTCAGAGCTAGAATAGCTCCCCCTAAGACCAAGAAGGTCTATTCAAGCAGAAGTAGAGGGTGCATACACTGTGGATGCATCAACTACTTTTTCAACATCATTTTCCTTCTTTACTTCAACCCAAATTTTGCTTGAATCTTCTTTTTCTTGAACAAACTTGACTTCTCCTGCCTCATTCCATAATGAATCTTTTGACTTTTTAGGGCTCTCTTGTCTCTACGCTCTAGATCTATAAAATTTAGAGATGTGTCCAGCTTTTTCCACATGAGTGACAAACCATAGGAGGTCTAATATTCTTTAGTGTATTAGTGTGAGTTACCAATTTGCACTGTATAGTTGAATGACCATTGTGATTACATATCTGACATGTAATGTTCTAATTACTTCTAACATTTTTCTAAGGATAACTTCTTTGGTTTTGTTGATCCTGATTTCTTTGATTATTCTAAGTCTTGTTCTTCTGACTTGTTTTGCAATTCATAGCTCTATGACCAGATTTATTGCATGAATAATAGTAACCATTGAACGGTCTTACCTCTTTACAATTACTTGCAATATGTCCATGCTTGTTACAGGCATAACAAGTTCTATCAACTAGCTTGCATTCATCCTTAGGTGGTTCAATATTGTCTTCAGTCTGATTTCTAATCTCCTTAGTATCTGTGATGTCCTTTGGTTCTTTCATTCTTGCTTGTATATCATCAATTAGATCTTGTGCTTTATTGTATCCTATACCGCTAGTATCTCCTTTAACCTTTTGGGCATACAACTATGACTCTATCAGATCCTTTCTTGTGTGTAAATTGTCAATATGATTCTTTGTTGCAATCAATTCAGATTCTATCTTTTCTTTTTTGTTTCTTAGCTCTAAGATTTCCATGTTTGCTTGTCTCAGTTCTTCATTTAACTGCTTGTTTTCTTTGACCTATTCATCATAGGCTTCTTGATTGTTATATAGCTTTTCATCCAATTCTTCAATCTGATCCGTCAGAGATGAATTTTCTTCATTCAAATTTTTGACTACTTCCCCCAAATCATTTGAAGAACAACTCCTTAATTTTTTTTCAGTTTTTTGATAAGTATTTGCATGCCTTCAACTTTTAGTTTTAGATCTTCATTTTCTTTTTCATATGTGTCAAGTTCTTCAAGGGCTACTTCAAGATTATTTTTTAGGCATTTCATTTATTCCTTCTCCATGATCTCCTCAAGTGGTTAAAATTCTTTTTTGAGGACCAGAGCTCTGATACCAATTGTTAGGATTAGGATCGCAGAGAGGGGGGGGGGGGGGGGGGGGANGGGGGGGTGAATTAGTGATCTATCAATTAATACTTTTTCTTATTATCTAAATCTTTACTTAAATGCTTATGTATTAAACTTGAATATCAATGCAAGTAAGATAAACATACACAACACATAACACCATATATGATTATGGGGAAACCCAATGTAGGTGAAAACCCCAGTGGGAATTAGTACCCACAAATATTCTGCACTAGTGTCTTATGATCCTTGTTAGAAGATCCTTAACCTTGTTAGGAGTTGTCTTTACAATACATGAAGTATAGTGACCTTGTTAAGGGTCAGACCCTGTTAGGAGTCTTTTACAATAACCCTATTAGGGGTGGTGGACTTACTGTCCAAGAGCACACTGCTCAAGTGGTGAAGGCTACAACCTTCTAGATCTTCGATACACACTATATCTATAAGGTGAATTACTACTGTGACACTGCTTGTCTGATCAGTTGCTTTTGTGTGCTAATGCTTTAACCTCTTGTAAAGTACTACAAAAATCTTATCTTCACTCTGAAATCTTCTATTTCAATATCTATATCATCAACATATGATAGATATATCTTTGTTGCTTTTACACTCTGCTATGCTTTTCTTATCTCTAGCTTCCGCAACTTTTCCCATCACAAATGACCTTCTATAAGTACTTCCTCAAAGGACATGAAAATGTCAGCTTTAGGAAACCTTTTACCATGTATCTTGATCACTTAAATAATCACACAACCCTTCATTAATTCAGCTTAACATTAATTATAACTACTTTACTCAAACCGAACAGACACATCTTTTCACATAGTCCGCTCCACCAAATTAGCTCTAACTAATTATACTGGATGAATAAAGTCATGCAATTTTAACCATAGATTTTTAGGTCACTAACATTAAATAATACAAAGGTGAAATTCTTGATGATAAGTGTAACTTATGTGCCAAAAAAATCTCTGTTGGTTCTTTCCATGATCTATGTCCTGTTCTGGCATTCACTAGTTGTATCTCTTCAACTTACTGTATCTTCTTCATAATTGTAGATCTGATCATGCTCTCTTATAATTAGAATTTAAACATACTCATAAGCTTATCTTCAAAGGCACATATCATTTGGATAACAAATGAACACATGCTAATCAAAACTATAACAGTTTGTTCCTTGCCCTGTCCTGTTTTTTGTACTTAGCCAATTTCTGATCTTCTGATAATGTGTGCTGACTCCAAAAATTCATATGAATTTGTTTCCATAATGAAAAAACTAAATAGACTCATATGATTTAGTATAGTCAACTTTCCAACACATTTATGACCTCCTTTTCAGGGACCTCTGTCAGGTCAATGATGTTCTCCTCTTCTACCATACACCGTAGGGGAACTGCTTGATACTCTGGATGAGAAACCGGTGAGGGACAACCTTGATCAGTATCATCATCATAGTCAGACTCAGAATGATATTTACATCCCTTCTTAGGAACTACCAATGCTTCTTCTAATTGATTACATAGAAGAGCATGATTTTCAATCATTGCTTCTAACCTTTTCAAATATGGCAAATTGGGAAAGAAGCCTCCAAATTTGAGTCCTTTTCTTTTCACCTACCTTTCTAGGTCCAAAATTTCATTGAACTTAGTTTCTATTTTGTTTATTTCTTCATCTTCCATGATATTTCTTATCAGGTCCTCCTCCATACATTCTTCATGTATTTTTGTATAAGGGATAGTGGGTGTAAGCAATTTTCTTGCACTAATGATGAATCCCTCTGTATCCACATGCCTATGGAAGACAAAACTCATCTTGTAATGATTCGTCAAATAATTTATTGTGTCCACAGCATTCTTCCCAATAGTGACATTGTAAATTCTGAACTTCCTAGGGGTAAAAGTACCCTTCCTATGTGGAGCTAAGTGCTCATTGTCAATAAGAATCAGTTGTCTAATGAATTCAACTACTACTATCCTTGGTGACACATAAAATGGAAAAATATGTGGGGGTTGGGTTAAACCATAAACCCTCATTATTGTAAAGTTATTCTCAAAATAGAAATCACCCCAATTATGATCTCCTGGCCACTTTTCCAAATATTAACAAGGCCTCAATAGTTGGATAACCTTAACAGGCAATCTAGTCTTCTCTACACCCAAAAATTTAAGAATTGGATATACTATCCAATTCTCAAAAGCACAGAACTCATGTTCCCTGGAAGTATTATTCCATACTTTAAGCCAAAACTGAATAGGGTTATCTTGACCATGATGAAATCTCTATGGCTGCAAGTCATGAAAATTCATAATTGGATAATTATGATATAGGATCAAATGCATAAGTATTGAATAGTGTAAAAACCTTGGGTGATCCTTCTTGCTTTGGATATCAACAAAGCCCTGATGCATTTGATCAATAATGTATTGAATGTAGTCATAATTGGAAATAGTATGGAAACTCAGCATATCCAATACCATCATTAAAATGTCTGAGGTAATTTTGTTAGCTCCAGCATCTTTTCCCAGCACTCTACATAATGCATAAGCTATATATTTGACATAGAAATTCATGTCCTTATAAAAATATGGGGTTGTACAAGCCATTGGATGTATGTATGCTTTCATCTTCTTAGGGACATGGAAATCCTTGATATCCTTTGTCGTAATGCCTACTTCCCTAAAATATCTATTTTCCAATCTCTGAAGGTTTATCTCAGTAGTCATTGGGTAGTAGACATTAAAATCTTTCATAAATGTATTGCGGTCTAGGGTAAGTAGGGGTTTGCCATCATCCCTCTTAATAATTTTGGTCAAGGGATCATACCTACTGGAAAAATCTAGTATGAAATCAACATCAATAAACACATCTGGGACAATTAACCTAGCTAACCCACAAGTCCAAGGGTTTGAGATAGGCATGGGTTCATCACTATTCTTAAAAAAGTAATTGAATAATGAATACCCTGAAGATCAGGGCGTCTTTGCATCTCTAATATATGCCATGCTATCTATTAAGGTGTCAGCACTTACCTTTCTATTCTGGATTGAACCTGGCAACAACATAAGAAATTCATCTAAATAATTTCTCTTCCCCTTTGACTCATCCTCTGTATCATCATTTTTTCCACTAGAAGAAGCCATGCTCTGCGGTCGACTCACTTTTTCTTGTTCTGTTATCAACTTTCGGTACCAATATTGAAACAAATCTATCAACAAACCATTGCTATCAACCTGTAAACCATTTGCAATTCTGAATTTAACCACCAGACACACCATAGCTTTCTCTCTCTATCAAATTTTGAACTACTAAGTTACCTGTTGAATTCTCTATTTCTGGAAATTTTACTTACTCAGAAAATACTTAATACTTTGCAAACCCTTTGCATCTGAGAAAATGAAATCATGATAAAATGAAATGATAACAAGGAAACATAATTATAAGAAATAATTCAATCCATACATCTCCTCAAACTAGTAAACTAGCATTTAGTCACTTCCACAATTAGTTTCACATACTGTGTCATCAATTTCTGGTTCTAGCAATGGAAATCAAACTATCAGACAATCAATTGCAGATGAGTGATTTCATATATAAATCTTATAAAATTCAAAGTGTAATCGAAATGATTGGCCACATTTACTCAGACTATGACTAATTTTCCACCTGTTATAATCTTTAAAATCTAATTGGTTAATAATTGTCCATAGTGGCGCCACTGAAAAGTCATTTTTTAATTCTGATCAACTTCCAGCGACTTTGTGACTGAGTAGTCTCGTTGTCATAGGATAATCTAGATAACTGTAGTTCCCTCAAGAGACTTAGCAACAATGTTGTTTTCAAACTGATTTCTAACCTCTAGTTTATTAAGAGACTCGGGGACTGAGCAATCTCCAGGTCGCTTGATAACTTTTGAACTATGGTTTCAATCATGAAACTTTCCAATGACCACTAGATGCAATCTTTAATCAACGGTTGTTGCCAAGTCTCATGTTGCTTTTCTTAACTCACTTTTAATCATGAGACTCAATGACAACACTTAAACTGTTAACTTATGAACTCAACCCATAACCATGATTTATATCAGGAGACAATGTGATAACATAGTCTCAAAGTCGCTTTATAAAATCTTTAACTTTGATTAAATCTTGAGACAACGTGACTACCATCAAATCCTGTCTTAGAATCAATAGTGGTCACAAAGTCTCCTTATTGTTTTAGCATATTCCAACTGATCAAGACACTATACGACAAAGCCTTTTCACCAAGTCTCGTGATGATAAAGAATATTTTCTTTTTCTTACGAGACCCAGTGACTAAGAAATAAAGCACATGCAAATAAATTTAACTTAAGTGCCAAAAAGGTAAAAAGAAAATAAGACTAGTTTTAGAAAATTAGGGCTTCTTCACATTTTTGCCTAGGAAATACTAGGGTTTAGGGTTTTTTGACATTATTAAAATGATTTTGAGGCAACAAGGCCTACAAATAACATAAATTCATCATTTTTAATCATGATCTTAATTTTTAGGATACAGGGGATAATTGACAATTCCAAAAATTAATAGGGAAAACATCAAGAAGGAAATACCACTAACACTATGGTTTATTCAAATCTAATTTGAATTATAATCTAAACCCTAGCTAGGAACCTATTAATCCAACCTAGAGACCTACCCTAAGCCTACCCTTTTCCTACTCTACTCCCATCACCTCATTTCCTAAGCATATTTCCCCACCTAAATATCCTTTGATCATACTTAAAGGGTGATTCCTAACCTTTTTAAGGATAATGGAATGCTCACCCACATGGGGAAATTCTCTCCAAAAAGGTCACCCATTCCTCTTAAATTCCTCTTACAATTTTGTCTCCCACTTGGAAATCTTCAGACACTCAACATTTAATGCCAATTTTGACTCAAATTTAGCCATCACTTCAAGCCTATGTGTCCCTTATGTGGCTCTTATGTGGATGCCACATAGATTCCACCTCATCCAAGCCCTCCTCTTCTCTCCCAAAATTCTATAAATAGAGGTCTTCTCCTCTTCATTTTCCATCTCTCATTTTGCATTATTATTATGCTAGAATTACTTTAGATTTTCATAGCTTGTTTTCATGCTCTTAGTCTTTAGCTTAAATCACTTAGAAATCAAATTCTAGGCTTCAATTTGGTAAATGAATCATATTTTTCTTGCATATACATATCATTTCTAGTTTGATCTATCATCTTGAAGAAGATTTGAGACTAGTTCTTCATACTAACTCTTGAGTCTCTCTTCTTTCCTATCAATCTTGCATTGTATTGGGGCTTTGATCCATTTGTGTTTGAGAGAGAACACCTACATTCCATCCAAAAGAGAAAATCAAAGAAGTTAAATAGGGTGATGACTTGATTTAGCTCAATCTAATGTTATTTGATGTTCTTTGTTGCTTGCTTGCTCTTCCGTATGATTTTGAATTGATTATATGTGCTAACCCACTAATATTGCATGTTTGAGCTTACTCCCAATAGGTTGAAGAATTCCTCATAGTACACAAACATTAGGTTTATAGCCATACCATAATTGAAAAGATTTCTTCTCAGTACCTTTCTTTCATTGAACTTAGTTCAAGGTGTGAATTGCAGTGCTAATGGCTTCCTTCTAGTATTTGGTAGCAATATCCTTCTTAATCATCAAGGTTCTTTGACAATCCACAATGGATATGTTCCTTCTTTCTGCTATACCATTATGATGTGGTGTACCTGGGGAAGATACTTGTCTTTTTATTCCTCTTTCATTGTAAAACTCATTGAATTCATTATAAATGAATTCTCCTCCTCTGTCAGATCTTAGATTTTTAAGTTTCTTTCCTATTTCTTTTTCAACTCTAGCTAGGTACCATTTGAACTTCTGAAAGGCTTCTGATTTTTCTTTGAGAAACATAACAGTCATCATTCTGGAATGATCATCAACAAATAGAATAAAGAACTTCTCACCTATGTAAATTGTTGTTCCAATTGGTCCACATAAGTCAGTATGCACTAATTCCAAGACTTCTTTTGTATTGTAGTTCTTTCTCTTGAAGCTTGTTTTTCCCATCTTCCCAATTTGACATTGATTTCATATTGCTAGTTCAGGTTTCTTCAGAATAGGAATACCTCTTACTCTTATGTTCTTACTTATGTTGATTAGGTTGTCAAAGTTCACATGACACAACCTTTTATGCCATAACCAACTTTCTTCTACTTGTGCAATAAAACATGAACTTTCATTGAGATCAAGATAAAATAGATTACCTTTTGTTTTCCTGCTAGTTACAAGTAGGTTTCCTCTACCATCTAGGAGCTTGGCCTTTCTATTCATGAATTCTACCTTGAAACCAATGTTATTCAGCTGTGCCACACTTATTAGATTACACTTTAGTCCTTCAACCCAATAATAATTATCACATTTTATCCCTTCAATAAGAGAAATACAACCTTTACCTTTCACATAGCAAGGTTCATCATTCCCAAAACTAACACTCCCACCATCATAGTGTTCAAGATTTTCAAATTTGGTTTTATCACTAGTTATGTGGTGAGAACAACTACTATCAATTATCCAGGTGTCATTCTTACTAATATGATAGTATAGTGTTGTTTTTTCATTGTCTTCACTACCCGACTCATCCTTGATAGAAATGTAAACCATTTCATCTTCATCTTCATTACTATTAGAATCGTTAGGAATATAGCAAGATTTCTTACCTTCCTTGTAGCTCTTGTAATATTTCTTGCCTTTATACTTTTTGAACTTTTTCTCACCTTTTTCTTCCTTGTTTGGACACTTAGCAGCAATGTGACCAACCTCATCACATGAAAAAAAGATTAATGGTATTATTCCTTTGTATTGTCCTTTTCCTTTTTCATATCTCCTTACAAGTAATGCTTCAATGATTTACAAATCCTCATCATCAGAATCATCATCATCATCACTATGAATGTATTTTCCTTTCATCTTTCCAAGGTTTAATTTATCTTTGAATTCTGACTCAGGATTGCTAGGATTAGTAGAATAATTGTCATAGTTATCCAACTCAAAAGCTGATATACTTATAATCAGTCCATCTAGAGTTATGTTATCATCTCTTGAATAGCTAAAACTCTAATTGCATAGATAGGAAGTAAAGTTCTTAATACCTTGCTGACTACTATTTTGTCTTCAATTTTTCCACCAATGGATCTGATTGCACTAACACTTTTCTTGATTCTTTCATGGTATTTTGTAATGTTTTCTACTTCTTTCATTTTCATCATATCAAACTGACCTCTGAGACTTTCTTCTTTGTCTCTCTTTACATTTACATCTCCTCCATAGATATCATGTAGTTTTTTCCACATATCAAAGGCAGTAGACCAGTTCTTGACTTCATCAAATTTGGAATAGATGAGTGCAGAGGCTATATCAATCATCATTATGTTATGATACTTCATTTCCACCACCTTGTCCATAGACATAGGTCTTAGTTGTTACACATACTTGTGATCCAAGAATTGCAAACCAATATCTCCAATAGTGGATAGATGTATCCTCATCAGATCTTTCCGTGCAGTGAAGTTGTCCTTGTAGAGCTTAGGGATCTCCCTTCTATAAGACATCTCTGATGTTTAGCTTAGGACTTTAAACCTTCCCTGTAAGCACTTGCAACTCTGATACCAATTATTGGAAATGAGTTTATTAAATAAGAGGGGAGGGGTGAATCAGTTACCACAAAAACAAAATCCAAGTCCCTTAGATGTCTTAAAAAAATTTAACGTTGTTGCTCAGTTAACATATATATTTCACTGTGTAATGCCCCGCTAGAGAACCCAGGAGAACTTAACATAAACATAACGCTAAGTTCATGGAATAATTTTTTTTAAGAATGTTTACAAACAATAATGATAACAATGTGGAAGCAACATAATGAAGTACATGGCATACATGAAATACAACACATACATGATTAACATTTATCGAGGGTTCCTTGACGTAGAATTATTTAAACAAACTAATCTACAATTACAATAATAAAGAACTGACATAAAGGTTACATAACCTGAAACCAATAACATACATCTCAATAATAAAGATTACATATACATCTGATACCATAAGGTATACTACCTAATCGACATCCACTGCACAAGTCACAGGGTATGTAATAATACATAATAAACAATACAATGCATCCTCCAAGGATGATAACCAATATATACATATGGTACAAATACACAACTCCAGTAACTGATCAAGTCACCAAAAGACTAGGAAGATGAAGCTACAATAGGGAACATCCAAACATGATGAAGAATTCATCAAAATCTCAATGGTAATAAGAATCACTACCACCCGACCGCGTGGAACCAAAGGTCCACTCCCACCATGCTGAGGAGATAGTAACAGGCCCATCACATGGGGTATACAACAAGAATACAAACAAGGTATACATGACCTCATACTCAAATGCATAGGAAGATCCTAGAATCACTCTAATCCATAACAAGGAATACTAAACAACACTAGAGGTACTGACACATGTAGGATAACCTAAGCTATATATAGGAAGGTGTCATCATGTACATCACATTCTTGAGTTTTTTCCTAGTAATCCTTTAATGAATTCCCACACTCAAGTGACTATACACGACATCAATGACCTTTCATACAGACAAGATCACTAATGATGCCCAAACCCACACCTCGAAAGGGGGCAAGCATCATCTCATCCTCCATCTTAACTTATATTAGCACGAAAGCATGGGTGAGGCATTAATCTTATTAGTTTAATACTAGGTTAGCCTAATTAGATTAATTATGTTATCACTTGTTACCACTACTTACAATAAGTGACCCAAGCATCCACTTGTGGGCTCCGACACTTATTGCAAGCCACCTCCTATCATACAACTAGATAACCTACCCTAGGTTCACAAAAGAGTATCATAAAGGTACATCACAAATCAATCACATCCTTCCCATTTAGTTGTGTGTATGTATATTTGTGCACCTATTATCTGCAACACAACACATCAATAAGTCATTGCATTAGCTCAAAAAGGTTAGATAAGCAAGTAAAACCAACTAATATCGACCTATTGCCTTCTAACTAAGAAGAGTGTGATTAGTAACATAATAGCCCTCAGATT
>MU223871.1:3191653-3207887 GCA_018584345.1 Thuja plicata | reverse complement strand
AATACTAAGGGAGATGAATCATATTTAATTAAATAAATTTAATTAAATAGATAGACGAATATAACAAATATAATTAATTAAAATTAACTATAATGTTATGGGAATATTAATTAAATTAATATAAGGACGATTTTGGACATCTACAGTAGATAGGATACTGATGTATTGTCATTTTTGTCCCAAAATAGGCCCAGTTTGAGGTAGTCACATTTTGCATCACTTACCATGTGCGTGTACTTGAATTTTTAGGATGATTGTCAGATGATGAGTAGACAACTGTGATCCGATGTGGATTACGTTCCTTGATAGATTTACCCAAGATCAGGGTAAACTATGGGTTGTTGACTGCTCTTGTCAGGAAATGGCACTCAAAGCAAAACACCTTCCATTTATCGACTAGAGAGATCACCGTGACTCTGGAGGATGTCTGTAGGATACTACACATACCGATGGTCAGACAAGAGGTATTCTTTGAGTCCAGAGCTAGCGTGGCTATTAGTGCTGCACGCAGATTCTTCCAAGATGATACCATTGATTAGAGATATTTGTCATGGGACTACATGGTCGAACATTACGATTGATTATATATTTATTTAGTAGGTCTGGTAGGTGGCATCCTCACGCTATATAGGGGCCAACATGGATTTATGGTCAGTTGGGTGAGTATGATAGAGCAGATGGTCATCCACCGTCGGTGATTTGCTTGGGGTAGTTGTATTTTAGCTCACATGTACAGAGAGCTACACGAGATTGTATACCATTATACCTGTAGTATGACTGTGGGTATCCTTATTCTTTATATCTGGGCCTGGGAGCACATCCTTGTTACATGGTTGATTGTAGATAGATAGAGGGAACCTGAGCAGCCCTATGTATACATGTATGCAGGCCTTCTTCAGCATCCCCATCTAGGCAAGATTGAGTACTGGCGCCGGTTATTTGATGACATGACAGAGGTTTTTTGGTGACCATATTTATATTGTGAGGTATGGACTTCAGATGCCCGGTAGGTGCCTTACCTGTGTTAGATCCGATATATCATTGGTAGGACCAGGTATGTTATACAGCGATTCATCATTACCAGAGTGTTGAGGTAGTATGGTCGGTGATAGGGCATGATAGAGGATATTGTAGTATACACCTGTACCAGAGATGAGACACCCTTATGGGGTGCATAGTTGACATATGAGATAGCCCACCAGGAGATCTGGGACATGGTTGCAGTAGTCTGGATCTCTGTCCTGATGTAGCTGATGTAGGTATATCAGATGGTTATGCTGTGGAGAGACTTCAGTACCCCTCTCCTCACTTCACTATACCAGAGGAGATTATTCCTTATATAGAGGAGCCCTTAGATTATGATCCTGATGATCGAATAGTCAGGGGTAGAGGAGGTGCACAAAGAGACAAGGCTCCTAGCAGGCATGGAGGCCATGATGGTGGCAGGGATGGTGGTAGAGATGGCAGGTGTCCTCCTTTTGATGATGGCCATGATGGTGATGATAGGGGTGGTGATGGAGAGGCTATTGATATAGGTGGAACCAATGGTAGTGGGGAAGATAGATGTTAGAGATTCAGATTTGTGGCCCCTCAGAGAGATATTGGCCCATTTCTTACAGGAGAGCAGCAGCGACAGCGGTGTTAGGGGTCTCAGGAGTAGGATGTAGGTAGAAACAGAGATCCTCTATCTAGGTGTGAGTAGGAGAGGGAGAAGCTCTGAGCCAGGATTATAGAATTGGAGGCTAGAGTTACTACCACTGATGCCTTACTAGCGGATAGGGATAGATAGCTTGAGCGGCTGAGAGCTGAGAGGGATGCACAGGCTTGGACAGCGGTCCATCAAGGACAGAGGGCTACATACTATTATGCCCTATATTATGCAATAGTTCTAGAGGGTTAGAGAGAACCTTCATTCTCATGAGTGACTCAGCAGTCAGAGGGGGCTAGGCCTCCTCCAAAAGCTCCTTTTGTACCACCTCCTCCTCCTCCTCCTGACCAGGGAGAGGGGGCAGGACAAAGTTGACATTTTGTATCATTTTTATGACATGTATATTTTTTAGATCATATTTGTATATCTGGATCCTGCTAAGATCCCCTATTTTATATCTAGATCTTTCTGAGATTTGTTTATGTAGATGACATTCATACATGTATGTCTGATTCATTTTGGCTCACTAATACATTGATACTCTTTATGTATACTATTCCATATTTGATTTGTACCATGTTACAATGATATATATCTGATGTAGCTTCCTGGTTCTGACATATTTCATGAGTTCTTGCTTTCATAGCTGTGATAAAATGTATCTTTGCACATGTGATGATATCTTGGCCTCTTTAGATGATAAAATCATGTTATGATTGGATGTGATGAGTCAATTAATAATATAAATATGTTTTAAATGATACTTATGTGAAAATGCAAATGTATGTTTCTTTTGATTTTTTGGTAATGCAAAATAGATGTATGGATGCACTTAGGGTGAAAAAGTAAAAATGCAATACATGGATGCTTTATTTTTGTATTTTCCTATTTCTTCTTTTCAATGAATACAAAATGTATGCCATGGATGTGCAACGGTATTTGATATCAGTAATATGGATGATGTAGTTAACTTGATAGTTTAGAAGAAGATAGAAATCATTTTTGAGCACAAAATTCCTTATGTTGTTATTCCTGTTATAAATGCCTCATGCAATCTCCAAATGCAGCTATATGCAGACTCTTAGGACTTGTCACTAATTAGCAAATATTACAACATTTTGATCATCATTGGGCACTTTGTGGAATGGATACCACTGGATAGTACAACCATCACTAATACCCACTGATATTATGAAAGTATGAATACTATGTTTTATTTTGAAATGTTGGAAATAGACTTAGGCATCAAGGCATAGAAACTAGGATAACAAAATAGTCACCTTCCTTTCAATATACCAGATTCTGATTAAGGAAAGATATTGGACCCACAATGACCTTGAAAATTCATATCCTTGGGTACATTATGATTTGTATACCTTAGTGAGAATCTGGATCAGAAAATAGACAAGGAAATTTTTCCAACCTCACCGTAGTTTACACATAAAGAAGATTGAGATATATATGGCTATCCACCCATAGTAGCAGCTCTTACCATAAACATCCAAGTTAGGTGAAATTTATAGGATCATTTGGAACAAGCACCATATACATAAAATCAAGAAAACATTATGCCCCCTATCCTTGTGACTCTGTCTTTGCACAGACGTCATTGAGCAACTAAGAAGACATAATAAATTATCAATTGAGAATCAATCAAATAAAATTTATAATTACTTAGATGCCCCTAGTTGAAAACATCATCAGGACATAAAAATAATCATAATCAAACCAATAACCAAGTGTGTTTTAAGTAGTACTTGTGCATTCATATGTCAAACACAATAGAGATTCATCAATCACAAATTTGTAATACAAGCAATATGGTGTTTCATGTCTATGCATTGATAGGCTAATCCATTCCTATTTTTGATCCAATACAGCCTTGTAGGAACTCCGTTAATGTAATTGTCATGTCTGGATATGTGATGCTTGAAAAGACACCCTTGTTTTGAAAAGTGACATTGTTTTGCATGTATTAAGAAACATTGTGTCTGTGAGGCAAACCATCCTAGAGCAACTTAGCAACCATAAGCTACCATACTAGCAAAGATGTCCCCAGTGTAGAATGACTTATTTGTAAGACATAAAGATAGACAAATCCCAAGCAAGGATAAGATAGTCATTTATAAAGATGAAGTCAGCGTACGAGCATAGGTAAAATTATGAAGGCCTAGTATCAGTAGTGCATTGATAGATGGAGTGTAGAACACAAGTGACGCCTGATTGCCAGGTTTTCACCACGTGGAAAGATCTTGTTCTTTCTTTTTGCTACCAAGATGCCTGTGTTACCAGGTGCTCATCAAGGGACTTTTCTTTTTTTAAATTTTTTTTCTATTTTTTCTTTTTTGAATGTTTTTGTAGTATCAAGGCACCTGTTTACCAAGTTTTCACCAAGGATACCATTTTTGTAGGATCTTTTTCACTATTTTGGGATTTCTTCAGGATCAATTTTTTGAATGTTTTTGGTATTTTACAAGAATTATTTACTATACAGGCTCTGCTAGCCGAACATTAAGTGTAGAACCGCTTCAAATGTAGAGTGTTGATAGGATCTAGAAGATTGTCACCCTCAAGTGTAGCTAACTGATAAGCTCTAGTCCCAAAAGTAGCAGTGATAACATAAGGTCCTAGCCAGTTATGTTCAAACTTTCCTTTCTGCTCCCTATTAGGCCAGTTCTTAGGATTCTCCTTGAGGACAAGATCTCCTACTTAAAATTTGTGTGGTTTGACCTTTTTATTGTAACCTTTGGACATACGTGCTTGATACACCTTTAGATGATCAAATGCTTGTTGTCTACGCTCATCTAGTAGGTCTAAAGAATTCACCCTATCTATGTGGTACTGCTCGTTAGTAACAAGACCTTGTAAAGATATCCACAAAGATGAGATTTCAACCTCAATGGGTAAACTGCCTCAGCCCCATAGACTAGAGTAAATGGCGTGGCTCCAGTTGGTGTTCTTATGCTTTTTCTATAGGCCCATAGTGTCAGATTCAGTTGTAGATGCCAATCTCTGCCAGAATTGCTTATAGTTCTGTGTAGAATCTTGAGAATATTCTTGTTTGATGCCTCAGCCTATCCATTACTTTGAGGATAATAGATTGAGGAGAAATGTTGAGTGATATGGAACTGTTCACAAAGGTCATCAATGTATTAATTTTTAAATTGGCCCCCATTGTCTATTACAATTAAAGAGGGTATCCTATATCTACAAATAATGTAGTTCAGAATGAACATAGCTACATGTTTGCCAATGGCTTTGATTAGCAGCACAGCTTTGACCCACTTCGTGAAATACTCAATGGCCATAATGATAAACTTGTGTCAATTTGAAGAGTTGGGATATATTTGTCCAACCAAGTCAAAGGCCCATTGCTAAAATGACCAATGTGTTATGAAAGGTATAAGTTCTCTGGCAGGAGCATGGATAAAGTTTCCATGTGTCTGGCATTTAAGACATGCTTTTGAAAATTGAATAGCATCTTTCTCCCTGGTAGGCCAATAATAGCCTACTCTGAGTATTTTCTTGGCTAATGAAAAGTCATTCGAGTGTGATCCACATACACCTTCATGGACTTCTTTTAATGCTAGATCAGACTCTTCAAGTTCTAAACACTGAAGAAGTGTACCATTGAGACCGCGTCGATATAGGTTGTTAGTTATGAGGACGTAACGCGATGTTGTCCTAGTTAGGGATCTTTTCTCATTTTTGGATAAATTGGTAGGAATGGTTTGGTTGGAAAGGTAAGCAATGATGCTGGCATATCAAGATTGATCTGGGGTATTCAAGGTACATATTACCTAGTATTCAGGGGTATCAAATGTAGGATAGGATATTTATTCCACCAAGAAGTCATAGCAGAATTGATGCTCCTCAAGTTGTAACATGGATGCCAAGGTAGCCATAGCATCCATAGCTTTATTCTCTGATCTTGGTATCTATTGGAAGGTGACAAAGACAAAGTACTTCTTCAGATCATCAACTAGTTTCTTGTAGGGCATCAATGATACTCCCCATTGACTTGATTGATAATTAGTTGGGAGTCACCATACACATGTAACTCTATGATCTTCCATTCCATAGCTAGCTTGAGGCCGTTGACCAATGCTTCATATTCTGAGATATTTTTGGTGCATGAAAACATCACTTTGTAAGATTTGGGAATCTTGTATCCTTGTGGAGTTATGAAGAGGACCCCTGCTCCAGATCTTCATTGAGTAAATGAACTGTCAAAGTACATCTTCCATAGATATTTAGTGAGATGCATGATTGTTTCATTAGGGAATTCAATTAGTAAAGGTTCATCATCCTAGAGTGGTGAATCAGCCAATTGATCTGCAAGTACCTATCCTTTGATAGCTCTTTGTTCTAGATATTCAATGTCAGACTCACTTAGAATTAGGACCCATTTTGCCAAACATCTTATTAATGTTGTTCTGCTCAAAAGATACTTTAGAGGATCAATCTTAGCAATGAGCTTCACTATATGAGAGATCATGTAGTGTCCCAATTTTTGTGATGTGAAGATGACTGCTAAGCATGCATTTTCAATAATTCTATAATTGAGCTCATAAGTGACTAGTGTTCTACTAATGTAGTAGATAGCTTGTTCTTTCTTTGTTTCATCTTCTTATGCCAATAATACTCCTAGGGATGTAGTTGTAGCTGAAATGTATAGGAGTAAGGGTTTTCTATGAATAAGTGCCATAAGAATAGGTGGAGAAGCTAGGTACCCCTTCAATTCTTTGAAGTTTTCTTCACAGTGTTCATCCCATTTGAAGGTAACCCCTTTATGTAGTAGCTTAGTAAAGGGTTGTGCCCTATCTGCAAGTTGGGACATGAATCTCCTGATAGACTAGAGTCTCAATTGTAGCATCCTCATTTGACTGGTGTTACGTGGAGGAGCCATCTCTAGAATAGCCTTTACCTTTTTAGGTTCTACCTTGATTCCCTTTGCAGATACTATGAATCCTAGGAGCTTCCCTGATTGGACCCTAAAGGCACATTTCTTCATGTTGAGCCTCAGTTGGAACTATTCCATTCAATCCAATATCTTTCTTAGGTCAGCAATGTGAGTACCTCTCTCCTTGGATTTAGCCAATGTGTCATCTACATAGTCCTCCATGTTCTTGTGCATCATGTCATGGAATATTGTTTTCATGGCTCTTTGATATGTTGCACTGGCATTCTTTAACCTAAAAGGGATGACATTCCAATAAAAGGTGCCCCATGCGCATGTGAATGCGGTTTTCTCTTGATCCTCAGGGGTGATCTTGATTTAATTATAGCCCAAGAATCCATCCATTAATGAATACATCTGAAAGCCTATTGTAAGATCTATGATCATGTCAATGTTTGGTAGAGGGAAGTCATCTTTCAGACATGCTTTGTTTAGGTCTTTGAAGTCCGTATAGATCTAGATAGATTTATTAGATTTAGAAATGGGGACCACATTAGAGATCCACCTGCATAGGCAATGACTTGAATAAATCCAGATTTCAACAACTTTTCTAGCTCTGCTTTTACCAATAATGCAACATGAGGATTTATTTTTCTAAGTTTTTGTTTTACGGGCTTGATCCCAGGGGCTATAGACTAGTGGTGCATGATGAGATTAGGATCTGGCCCTGGCATATTAGTATAAGACCACACAAAATTAATCTTCTTCTCTTTCAGGAACTCTGTGAATTGTACCATCTCTTCTTCATATAAAGATTGTGCTAGATGAACTATTTGAGGATTTTGAACAGTGCCCAAGTTTACTGGCTGTGTTGGTTCAATCAATATCGAAGATCTTTCCTAAAAGTGTTCTAGGAGGATATCAAGAGTCTCATCCTTTGGCACCTCGGAGAGGTTTTCACCATTGGATACATATTTTTCCTTTACTATTTTTGGATCTAATACTACCATAGAGTGGTTTTCACCATCAGTCTACTTTTTCTTTTTATTTTTCAGTTTTTGACTAAGAAACCTGATATCCTCCTGTGACATGTTCTCACTCCTTGCATTGGTGGACGAAGGGTAAGGTTCACAAGCATTGAGGTAACAATCTAGGGAGTGGTCATTGGAAAAGTTGAGGAGAAGAATAGGATTTGTTTTAGTCCAATCAATTAGGTCTGGAAGTACCAATGTTAGAGAATTAGATTCTGGGAAGGACAACATCATGTTAGCATCAAGACTATTAACCGACATGACATTATCTGTTAAGTTAATTTCTTTAATATTTAGATCAATAAGAGTGAGATCATTGTTAAAAGGGTCATTGTTAGGCATATGTGGATCAAACTCTAGTGACTCATCAGTAGAAATATCATCATCATCACTCTGTAAATGGAGGTTTCTTTCTTGTGGCCTATGAAATTCTTCTAGACTTATGTATTCACCTATGTCTTCATCAATGATTGGGGGAAGGAACTCTTCTTTTTCTTTAGGAGGATCAATATCATTGAGAGGAGTTTCAGATCATTTTCTAGGAGCTGAGGGAGCTGCAAACATGTGAATTGTATCTATTCCAATATCTTTAGAGGCAATAGATAGTTGATCCCATTCATACTCATGAGAGTCCATGACATCATCATTAGATCTGTTTAATTATTTAGCAATGGTTATCTGATGTACTCAATTAGCTTATTGTAGATCAAAGTGGGGTAGATCAAGGACATGTGAAATTGTGACCAATTTCCCCCAGTTAGGATGTAAATTCTACGGTCGGGGCATCTCTTGAGTGATTGTTGATATGGTGTCTCCTACCTCTTGAATGGGAGGTTGTGCTAGTAAAGGAGTGTGAAGATCCTATGGTACCTTAAAGCTAGGTACATAGCATTCTCCTTAATATGTAGGATTCTTTGTACCAACATGTAATAATCTTTCATAAGGCCATGGTTCTAATACTATCTCATATATTTTATCACTCCTTGTTTTAGAAGGTGGACTCTCTTTGGAAGTAGGTTTATCAATTTTAGTATTAAAACCCAATCCTATTTTATCTCTAGTGTTGCAAAACTCCATGGTTATAGGTTCAATGATCCCTCATCCTGTGTCATTTAGAGGTCCCTTTCCCTTGTATCCCATTTCTGTGAGGAAATCATATCCCTTTCAATACTATTTAGGGGATATCTTCACATGTTTGACCTAAGATTCCACTGGTTCTCCCTTGTAAAGCTAGTCCAAGACTGCCTATTCTTCTGTGTTATCTAAAGGAGATGTGGATGCCTTTATCATGCCAGTTTCCTTGTGTACTTCTAGCTCTTTGGATGCTACAGGCATGAATGTTGATGAAGGTTTTTTGTAGGATCTTGGTGATACCAAAAGTTCTGTCAGTGAGGGAGTTAGGTCTAGCTTATACTCTTCCATACCTATTTCTTTAAGTTTCAAGGTTTTGCTAAAACTCTTCATAACCATGTCCTTGGTAGTTTCAGGAGAAACTACATCCATAGCTTCTTTGTTGTGTGGGATCATGCTACCTTCTTTGATATTGTTGCAAGTGTAGTTAGCATCTGTAGGAATCGTCACTTCTACCCCATTATGTGTGAATTTTATGCATTGGTGATAAGTGGATGGTACAACTTGCATTTCGTGAATTCATGGTCTCCCTAGTAGGATATTGTAGGCCAATGGTAAATCCAGAACTTGACATATGACATTCCTCTCAGTTGGCCTGACTCTGATAGGTAGATCAATAAGACCTCTGGAGGATCTTTCTTCCTCATCATAAGCTTTGATGGTTATCTTGTTTCTAGTGTCAATTGTTTGTTCTGAGAGACCTAGTCTCCTGATTAGATCTAGTATACAAATATTTAATCCTGCACCTCCATCTATCAATACGTGTCTAACATGAGATTTATGAATAAGGACATCGATGTGGAGGGGTTGATTGTGTGGATGGGTCAATGACTTGTCATCCTCTTCGTAAAAGGAGAGGTAATGTGGTGTTGAGATGTGACTGACCATCACTTGAAACTTGTCTATATCAATATCTTTTGGAACATTAGCAACATGTAGAGCTTGTTCAAGGATTTCCCTATGTACCGTGGATATCTTGAGAAATTCAAAAATAGAAATTTTGGTAGAGGTTCATTGCAATTGGTCTACCAAGTCATATTTTTCTCTGGGGATAGTGACCATGTGTTTTGTTGCTGGCTTAGGAATAGTTACAATAGGAGCTTTAGATGTTGACGTTAATGCCAGTTTTGGAGGTCCTTTGATTGTAGCTTGTGCTTGGCTCCGTGTTATAGCATTTGAGTGGGATGAGACACCTTTAATTGTGATCACATTAATGAATTCATTTTTAATGTCAAGCATATTAATCACATTGTCATTTTTGGAATAGGTGTAGTTTACCTCATTACCCTTCCCTCTAGATGTCTCTCCTTGATTGTAATTAGGAAAGGGTTTGTTGAATACTATATGATCCTCATTGTTAGTATGTCCATCTAATTTGATCTTACCTCCTTCGATGACGTCTTGGATGATAGGCTTAAGCTTGAGACAATTATTAGTCTTGTGTCCCTTGTTTTTGTGGAAGACACAATAGGAATTATCATCCCACCACCTGGGTTTGACCATTGGTTCCCACGGTTTAGAATTGGGAATCATAAGAACTTTGTTATCCAATAGTGTTTTTAGAATAGTCTCAAGAGGCTCCACCAAAGGACTAAATGTTCTTTGGGGTTTCGATGTCCATGTTTATTCCTTGTTGTTATCATTGCTTTCTTTGGGAATGGGAGGTGTTACCTTAGTATCTTTGCTTGCTTGCATGCCATTGGTTAGATTAAATGCCTCGGGTTTAGGATTAATGTTAGAGGCATCAACCACTCCGTCATTAACAACATTATTCTTTTTCTTCCACCATTTAGGCTTGTAGTTGGAGGTGGTGGTTTTTTTTTTGTTTTGAAGGGTGATCTCTCCTCTTTTGACCATGACTTCCTCAATACAAAGGGCATTTTTAATCATTTTATCAAAGCTAGGAGAGTCTTGCATCTGTATAACATAGTTCAATTCAGGCACTAAATTATTAATGAATATCTCCATCTTCTTTGATTCAGGAATGGCCCTTGAATATCATGCAAAAATATTCCTCCATCTTTATAGGAAGTGTGTAAATGATTCACCATTTTTTTGTTTGGTATTACATAGGTCCATCATAGTCACATCATGTTGGATTTTGTAGGAGTAATGTTGGCTAAACTGTTGGATTAACTCCTCAAATGTCTTGACTTTAGGGTTTAGTTTTGAGAACCACTCCATGACATTACCTCCTAGACTTTCCGAAAACATTCATATGAGGTATGTAGGTTTGTGCATGTACTCGATGCTCAGAGCACAGAATTCCCTTACATGATCATGGGGATCAGTTTCTCCCGTGTATTTTTCATACTTTGGTCTTACCACATTGGGAGGAAATGGGACAATAGTGATACTCTTGTAAAAAGGAAATGGACAAATGGCATCCAAAGGGTATTTTGTTTTAGGTTTCTCCTCTTGTTTGAGATTTGTGAGCTCTGTTTGCATCAGATTGAGTTGTTTGGTGAGAATAGATATTGGGTTTGGTACCTCCTTTTCCTTGAATTTTTCCATGTCATAATATTTGGGTAATTTAACACCTATAGATGCTAGATGGAGGAAGTATTTTTCTTTATCATCACTAATTATCCATTCCAATAGCTTGTGGATCCATTTACTTCATTTGAGTTTTTCGTATTCATCTTCGGGGATCTCCTCTTCACTGTCTGATCCAAATGGACCATGTTTAGATTTGGGTCTTTCCTCCTCATCTGTGTCTTTGGGATTTTGGTGTTTTCCATCATTATAATCTTTAAAAGCCTCACTCCATCTGCGAGTATATTTATCCATTTGAGGGGAATCTAGATCAGGAAGGGAACTATGAGAATTTTCTCCTTGAAAGTGTGGTGTTTTAGGAGGCACTTTCGATCCTTTAGTTGTGTACTTGGTGTGTCTCATGTTAACCATGATGTTGTTTCTCAACTTTGTTAACATTTCCCAATAGTACAATTAAGGATTTTAGATTGTTCAAGTGGGCGCGTCTAGGTAAAATTAACTATTTGTTGTTGGTGGATGTAAATGATTCCAGTGTCAGAGGGTTAGAATGCCCTAAAAGTAAGCTGGGAACCAAGTTGTTGGTAAGAATTGGGTAGACCACATGTATTGAATGGATTATGAAAGACTGACTAGGCATGCAAGGTGGACATTTCAAAAGTATTTTGAAAATATGACAGGGAGACTAGAAGAGACAATAGGAACTAGCTAAAGAGCTAAAAGGGTATCCTAATCAACTGAAACTTTCTAAGAAAAACTCCTACAAGTACCCACTATCCTGAATGTGAGCTCCCAAATGTGAGCCTCTGATGGTACCAAATGCGATCCTAGAATCTAGATGTGACTGTATGCTTACTAAATATGATCTAGTATACCAAATGTGATCCTAAACACTACATGCGACTTGGGAAATATAGGATGCGATCTTATGATGTTTTTGTCAGTTTGGTCAGTTTTGAAAAGTTCATTTTCAAAGTGCACGAAGTTGCTTATTTCTAGATTGTGTGAAGGGGTGTCGTAAGGTGTGAAAAACACTTGTATTCCAGGGTTTGAAATTTGTTGATTGTTTTGAGGAGCTTTATCTTTTTAATGATCTTTTGAACATTTCAAATAGTTTTTCATTGTTAGGAGGGTGAAACAAACACTCATATTTTCCTATTCTCTAGGTGGAGGATGAAAATATTTGCTTGTTGACACAGGTACACACACAAGTGATAATCATAATATAGCCATCACCAAGCACGTAATGACTCCAGTCATGATTTTGTATTAGCCGAATCCAAATGCAAGTGAGGGCACAATATGACAAGTGTCTTGGGGAAATTAATTTTTGCCTTCCATAAATATTATCACCCTTTCGGGGATGAATCAGGAATTCTTTCAGTTGAAGTTGTTGTAGATTATTGGTCAATCCGTTCAAAATAGTTCCCCATAGAATTGCACAAGAAAAAATTTAGGTGTATAGCCCTATGAGTACCTAAATATATGTAGTCTTGCAAGAAAGATTCAAGTGGCTCCACTCTATATATACCCAGATATGTTCAAGGAATGATGTCAAAATTCTAAGAAAAAATCTAGTTTCATCTTCCAAGGCTTTAGCCTATGAGGAAGCAACTATTTATAGTGAGTTGGAAGGGTTGGCGTAAAACCTGTCCTCACTTGGGTCATTCCCAAGAGATTTTTTCCTCAATCGGCAGGCCCTCTACTGTTTAAATGTATGTAACCAGGATTGGCGAGCTTTGGATGTCTGGATTTCTGATTTTTCTGAAGAAGAAGAGCATACTCTCCTAATCTAAACCATTTTCTCTCAAAACACATAAAAAAAAATTCATTCCTTCAAGCTATGTTGAGCTCAATTTAGTTTGTTCCTATTTTAAAGAAAATAGGATACTTGAAAAGGAAAGTTTGTCTTGTTCAATTAACCAGAAAATTTAGTGAGTTGCTTGTTCAATTTCTAATCCAAAAGAAATTATACGATTGAACTTGTTCTTTGATCCCACATATTTAATGATTTGTGTTGTTCATTTACTATTTCCAAATTGAATTAGATGATGTGATTGCTTGTTCATTTACCCCCAATTTTCATCACAAATGATAAGACAACATCTAACTTTCTGATTTTCCTCAAGAGGAAAAGAGCATATTATCTGGTTGTTTCATCAAGTGTGGAGAAATGATCTTAAGTTTGGAAAACTTTGAAAGGGGTTAGTATTTGAAAGCAATTGAAAAATCCTACAACCACACAAGTTAGAAATGTCTTCTAACTCCCGAATAAAACCTAAAATCACTTGTTAAGTTGTTCAAAATGTCAAGAGACACAACTGGCTAATCGTTAGAATTAAGCAAATGAAGACCACAATAAATTTAACCAGATGCGAGCCTAAAAGTTTATTGAATGTGATGCAACATACTGTATATGAGCTTCTTTACTAGATGAGGTCCCATGCTTACCAAATACGATTCTAAACCGAAAACAACCTGAGAAATCTCAGGTGCGAGCCTAGTTTTTTGTGGTGCGAGGGCGTATCCCAAATGCGATCCTAAATGGTCAAAAATGATCCTGTGTCAGAATTTTGGACATGAAAATCAATGAAAAAGTGTTAGAAAATGAGGTCAAGTTGGAAATCTTACCCCACGGTGGGTGCCATAAATGTGTGTATATACTTGTGCACCTATTATTAGCAACACAACACATCAATAAGTCATTGCATTAGCTCAAAAAAGTTAGCTAAGCAAGTAAAACCAACTAATATCAACCTATTGCCTTCTAACTAAGAAGAGTGTGATTAGTAACATAATAGCCCTTAGATTATGCTACAATCAGTGACATATACAATCTAGCATGATGGATTTTAGTTGAAAACAAGCTAAATGATGAGAAAACATGCATTCTAGCTCTAAGAATGGAAATAAGAACAATGTAAAAGCATGAATTATGAAGTGAAATATGAGTCTAAGATTAATCTAATATAATAACAATACATTTTGAATATAAGGTGAAGGCTCATTTGCTCTCAAAAATGGCTTCTATTTATAGAAGAATGAGAGAGAGAGGGGAGACAAGGCTCATTTATGAGTTAAGAGACTCATTAATGGAGGTGTAAGAACCATTAATGTCTTGGGCATTAATAAGGCATGGAGGAGACATAGGCTTTAGACATCTTCATTAATAAGGTATTAATGAAAGCCTTAAAGAAACAAGGGGAGAGTGTAAGAGGGTGGCTTGAGAAGGTAGACTTGAGAAATTCATGCTTGAGAAAGTGGACTTTCTCAAGTGGGTTGAGTTGCTAATCATTCCTTAATGGAATGTGACAACATTAGGAGGTGGGTTAGGGTAGAATTAGGTTTAGGATTAGATTAGCAAGGGTGAATGGGTTGAGAAATGTTAGAACCCAAGGTAGAAGTGGTTGAGATAGGTTAGGTTGGGGTTTAGGAGAATATTAATTAAATGAATTAAACTTATTTAATTCATTCAAAAATAGGAATTTAATTATTTAAACAATTTAATTGCTTTTTAATAATTAGGGGACTGTAGCCATTTTAATTAAATTAAATAGGCTAGGGGAATGGGTTATTTGTAAGTGGGTAATTGATTTAGGGATTTATTTAATTCCTTTATAATTAAATACTATAGCCATGTTTGATTTTGATATGATTTAAATAGTTTGACTTGATTTAAATTGTATGTATATAATAGTTAATATCATTTAGTTATAAAAATCACCTAGGACATTAAATAGATTTCAAGAATTATGTCAAGCAGGTTCAGGGTCGTTTGGACATAATCAAGGGTATGATCACACTTAGGGAAAATAAGGTCCATAGTTGGAACAAACCAAATTCAGGTGGTTACAAGGTGTACATAGGTTCTCAATAACCACAAAACATCCACAGTATCCTCATAAGTCCAAACAACACATCATACCGAACCGGGTTGGGCCTAAGAATATTAGGACTATGACATCATCATAAATGACGAACTAACATCACACTAATACCATACAAAAAGTACATTCCAAAAACCTCTAGATTTATGTCCTAAGGGTTATCTATCCCAACAGATACCTGAAACATGATAACATAGAAGTATATACAAATCATTGAATCACGCACTTAAAACACATCATGGTCAATTTAGGGTAATGACATGAACACACATGCCATAAAGTAACAAAAAAGATAAATAGTCCCACCAGCCTCTGCATACATCCTAGGTCATCTAATGCCCCCAAAATAGCACATATACATAAAAGAAAACCATAAAGATGCATAGAACATAAAACATCCTAAAGGACTGAAAAAATGAACATAAATTGATATATACATACATTTACCTCTAAGTAAATAATCCATAAGCATACCATACCCCATTTATCAATCCATTATTCCATCTAGGTTAGATTTGGTCTAAAATAAATAATGCCATCTTAAATAAATCTATCTAAATCTATTTCCAGCTTTTAAGTATACTAACTAAAATAATCATTGGATAAATTAGGCCAATTTTATCTATACCTAATGTCTTTAGGTTAAACAAGAGTTTACTAACTATGATTAACAATAATCAAATCCCATTACTCCAATTAACTAGAAATTGATACTAATACATTATTAATATATTAATTTAAACCAATATTCAATATACTAATTAAAAATTAATAATAAAACATTATTAATTAAAATCAACAATTAATACATTAACTCAAAACATAATTAACATTTTTATTAACATTACTAATTAAAACCAATAATTAACATATTAAAAAAAAAATTTAAAAAAAAACAACGAATTAAATATATTTTAAATGAAATAATAAAAAAAAAATTAACATGGGGGGACGTGGACCCCACGTACCCCCGCCCCTTTCTAGTAAAGTGGGTCTGCCGCTGGTAGACCGGCCTGCCTTACAGCAGTGCCGGCTACCGCGGGCCTGGTGCCCTGTGGAGAGGGTGGGTGGAGCCCACCGCTCCCCACCTTCCCACGTAAAACAAAAACTTTTAAAAACTTTTAAATAAAACAATGCATGGGGG
>MU223871.1:3107660-3161165 GCA_018584345.1 Thuja plicata | reverse complement strand
AAGTTTCAAGCTCAAAGATATGTTTTGATTCAGGGAGATTTGTTCTGGAAAGATAAAAATGGTGTTTTATTGCTATGTCTAGACAAGTATCAAGCTGAGAAAGTCCTAATTGAGATGCATGAAGGAGGGTGTGGAGGTCACTTTTCTGCTAAGACTACTGCCCATAAGATTTTGAGGGCAGGATATTATTGACCTACTCTTTTCAAGGATACTTATGTGCATGTTAGGAAATGTGAACCATGTCAGAGGTTCTCCAATAAGTTAAAATTTGCAGGTGCTCTGTTGCTCAACCCAGTGAGTACTGAAGCTCCTTTTGTTGTATGGGGCATTGATTTCATTGGTGAATTTCAAGAAAAGTCTAGTGCAGGGCACAACTGGATTTTAGTGGCCACAGATTACTTTACTAAATGGATTGAGGCTATTCCCACAAGAAAAGAAACTAGTAAGGTGGTTACTGAATTCTTGCTAGAAATTTTTTTGACCAGATTTGGTGTGCCAAATAAATTAATAATGGATAATGCTATGAGCTTCAGATCAGAATAAATGACAAGTTTCTATGAGCAGTATGGGATTATAATATCATATTCATCCCCATATCATCCACAGGCCAATGGACAAGCTGAGTCTAGCAATAAAAGTATTTTGAAAATATTGAAAAGAACTTTGGAACAAAACAAGAGGACATGGCACACAAAATTAAGATTAGCTCTTTGGGTTGATAGAATAACACTAAAGAAGGCAACTGGTCAATCACCTTTTGAATTAGTGTATGGTTTGCAAGCAAGGCTGCCTATCAACAATTTATTGCCCATTTGCCAATATATACAAGAGGAACATTTAGATGTCTCTGATAATATGCAAAATAGGATTATGCAGCTAAATGAATTGGATGAAATGAGGAGAAATAGTCAGAAAGAAAATATAAAGCTGCAACAACAAATGAAATATCTTTTTGACAGGAGATCTACTGAGAGAAAGTTCCAAATTGATGATTTAGTTCTCCAATGGAATGCAAGGGTAGAAGATAAAGGCAAGCATAATAATTTTGAGTCTTTGTGGCTAGGGCCATTTATTATTACAGAAAAATTTGGCAAAGATTCATACTTATTGAAGAATATGGATGGAGATCTTTTTGAGTTGCCTGTGCATGGGAAGTTTTTGAAGCCTTTCTTTGAGCAAAGGTCTATGCTGCACAAGAAAGTATGTATTATATTCTCTTTTCCTTGTCCCTTGTTTGTAAATTTTGTACATATTTCCCTTTCTACTTTAGGGTTTTTCTCTGTTAGAGGTGGTCTGCAGCCAGAGATTCTGTGGTTCTTTGTCATAAACTGAGTTTAGCCAATCCGCAATCAGAGCCACTGTTGGTTGTATTTTTTGTTTTTGTTGGTTCTCCTCGTTCCTTGTCTTTTCCTCTATCAAGTCTCAGGTGTTCATGTCTAACCTTGTCCAAAATTGCAAAAACCCTTAAAAACCCTAGCTATCCAAGTGTTAAACGATGAATTTTAAAACCCTAGGTCATGTCTTATGTTTCACTGTTGCTTTTTCAATCACTAAAGACATATTTTTTAAAGTTAGGTTGCCTCGTCACGTTACCCCCAGAGAATATTCCAATGTTCTTCCCAATTTTTCTTTTTCTTTGTGTCGCGTGGTCTCGATATAAATCAGAATATTCCTTCAGAATTATGAGACTCAGTGATTTCTTTCAGTCGGGTAGTCGCAAGAGCTTCATGTTATAAGCTTTATAAAGGATGGCACCCAGTGCTCAGTCAGGTCATCGCAGGAGAAATCAACAGTTATGAAAAAAGTTCTTAGACTTCACGATTACTTCATGTTATGTTGTCGCCAGATCAAGCCAAAGTTCATGGTTAAGTTTTCCTTCAGTTGCGTGGTCTCAGAATAGGATGGCGGTTAAGAGATTTCAGTTCAGACAACGCGACTAACCATTTGACGTTTGCTGCATGGCTCAGTCAGGATGTCGCCAAAATAGGAATAATGTTTTAGTTTCCCGTTGTGCATCAAGTAAACCAATGAGCAAGTGACATCTGTCATAAAGTAAGTGGGTTGTTAGGAGGTCGCCAGAAAGAAGAAAAGGATTAAGTGACTATGAGACTAAGGTATGTTTCCTTTATTCACAAAGTCTCAGAATGATTTAAGGGTATGGGGGAAGCATCTGGCGATTGAGCGACTGCCGTCAGATGAGAGAATCAGAAAATCCAACGGTGGTCGCAGGGTCAGAAAAGAAAAGTGTCTTAAGGGAAAAGTCCTCCCAACTGAGCGACGAGCTAGAAATAAGAGATTATTGCATGCTCGCGATCTGCTTTGGCCAAGTTGTGTTTTGTGCATGATTTGGCGACTTCAATGTTTTGAAGGTGTAAATCGCGCAGTCGCAGTATCTTGTGAAAGATGAGCCATAGCTTTGCGACCCAGCGACAAAGGAATCATTCAAAGGCTTCACTCACCCGCTGATGTTTTAAGGTGATCAGAAAATAACTCACGGGGATGTGATGAGTTAAAAGATGAAATACTTCGCTCAGTCGCTAGTAAATGATGATAAAAGGAAAGTAGCTCACGAGCGGGCGACTAAGGAAAAAAGGCATCATCACATAATCGCAGTCAATAACAGAATAAAATTTTTGAGCTAGCGAGTAGGCGACCGAGTAAAGATCAGATGCAATTGCTCATCCATGCATAAAATGAAAAGTGGAGTACTAAGTGCTATGACTGAGTGACTAGGGAGATAACCGTGAAAGGTTAAATGCAACGGCTAGTTTCCAAGTCTTAGAAAGAAAGATGAGTTAAGGTTAACTGCTCGCGACTTTGATTTCTATTGGGTCACGTGATCGCTAGATGGTCACTCAGGTCAGCCAGAGTTAAGAAAATACATTTTCACCAAGTCTCAAGATGAAACTATGGTTAAGAACAAACGCCTGTGACAAAGAGACTTAATGCAGTCGCGTGGCAGTTTTGTGATGTGACAGAGTAAATCTCCCGGTAACCAATTAGAGGCTCAAATTTTGATTACTATGCATTAAGGGTAGCTGAGATTTATGACACATAGCAAATCATAAGGTGGCTTGTCAGCTTTCTTAAACGTTATATGATTGCTCCGAGGATCCATTTTTTGAATATTTGATTTCCTGTCAACTTCGTGCAACTACGGCTAGGTGTTTCAAAGTTCACAGCATGCCGAATTAATGGCAGAACTGATGTTTCTAAATTATGAGTTGTGTACTCTGAATGATGGCTATAAGGAGTTGATGGTGCATTCAATCTCTTTTACCATGCTTTCAATTTTTTAGAGCCAAGTTTCTTGGTTTTCAGAGAAGAGTGATATTTTGAGCAGTTGCAGTGTATCCATAAGTGATCAGAGATTTCTAAAATTGCAGACGTTGTGCTCAGAACAGTTGGCTAATATTGGAGATTAAATTTGTTTCAATATGGGTTAGAGGAAAGAAATTCAAGGTGTTACAGAGATGAGTAGAGCTATGAGTGTCGCTTCAACAAGTGGAGCCAGTGGAGAAGAACAGAAAGGAAAACGGAGTTACTCTGATGAATTTCCCCAGCTTTTGCCGGGATCAACGCAGAGTAAGAAGGCCGATGCTAGTTTCCTTCTGGACGATTACAAAAATATTTGAGATGCTGTGACCCTGGGCACAACAGGTTACTCTCTATTCAAATACTTTTATAAGAATTATGATAAGCCCATCCCTATTTCAAACCCTTGGACATGTGGTCTGGCTAGGTTATTAGTTCCTGATGTGTTCTTAGATGTTGACCTATTTCATGACCTGGAAAATCACTATGATGCCCTCACAAAGACCATTAAAAGGGATGATGGCACTGCCTTTTTGATTTTAAATAGAAACTCATTAATGCAAGCCTTTGGCTTATTCAGCACCATGTCTAAAAGAATTGACATGACAAGGCAGGAAAAGAGACACAGTTCTAAGCCCGAAATTGCAAAAGGCTTGTTACTAAAGCATATGTTGAAAGAACTAAAAAATTATTTAGGTCCTATGGTTGAGCCCTATCCATATTATTTCAAGGACCTACTCTTCTACATCAAGTACAATGCTTATGCCCTAAGTAGAGTGTTGGGGATTGATGGAGATGCAGAGAGAATCAACTCTGGCATCTTAATGATGGTTTTAGACCTGCAAGAGGTGCATTCTAGCACCAGTTATGATTATATTCAGCATATAATCGATGAAGTGCACAAGGGTTTTATGGCGACACAAAAGAAATTAAAGAACCCTAAGGAGAAGGAGCCAAAATTCTTGCATTATTCAGTCCGGATGCACCTTCTCTTGTATTTTAATTAGTCAATCATGGATCCCCACAACTTATGCCCTCAGAGATTCTATCAGGCACAACCAAATCCTATCCAGTTCTGGGTTAGGGTTTGGAACTATACTTCCAGGGATTGTGATTTTTGTGCATTCCAAAATTGGATTGTATATCCAATTGTGCAGAGTTTAGGGACAAGCAGGTCTAGAGTCCCATTGAAGATCATCCAATTGCTTAGGCCCTGCAATTACAAAGAAAATTGGCCTGGAAACCACAACTGGGGTGACTTTTTCTTAGAGGAGAACTTCACCATAATCAGAGTATATGGGTGTATTCATCCACCCCATATATTACCTTATCATGTGCCTATGAGAGTTGCTGCTATGGAATTCATTTGGCAGCTGATGCTAACTGACAATGAGCACTTTGCACCACATAAAAAGGGGACTATAACCCCTAGGTAGTTGAAGATTGCAAATTTTACAATTGGTAAGAATGCCATAGATGAAGTAGGTCAGTGGTTGGAAAATTTCAGAATGGGGGCAGCCCCTTACAGGTATATTGACCCAGAAGGCTTCATGGCAGGGGTTAGGAAGCTATACACTCCTACTATCCCTAATACCAATGTGTATTGTGAATGTATTGAGGAATATTCAACAAGAAATATTTTGGATGAGGATGAAATTCATGTGAGAAGACTGAGAATTCAGGAGCTGCTGAAGCTGCAGACACAAATCAGAAGAAATGGATTATCATTTGGGGGTTTTTACCCTGATCTCTCCTATTTTGATAGGATTAAAGCTATGATAGACAACTACTATGTGTTAGTAGAACAATTGGATACAGTCCTAGAAAAGAAAGGTGCTCAATCACCTGAACATTCAGAATCAGAGGAGGAGAGTGGTGATGATAGTGATTACGCACGTCCTTCTGTGCTTCCTCCACAATAACAAGCACCAGAGCAAGAAATGGCTGAGATCCCACAGTTGTAGGGGGCAGAACAACATATTATTGATCTAACAGTTGCCACTCTGCCTAATGATGTGGAAGAGCCTACAAAAAAGAGGCAAAAGTTGGAATTAGGCCAGCCTTCAGTTGAAGGGAAAAATAAGAAAAAGGATAAGGCTAAGGCCTTAGTGCTAGGCACCAGGTTATATGATCATAACCTGAGAAAAGCAATTAGGGAAGGAAAAAAGAAAAGGCCTGACTTAGAAGATGAGGTAGAGATACCACTCAGGGCCTGTGTAGATGAAAGATTGCTTAACCAGCAAAAATTCCTGGATGATGACAACTTTGTGAAGACAGAAGAATTTAAAGACTTCCTCAGGTGGCACAAAGCAGAGTAGCTAAAGTCCCAATTACTTGTGGATGGAAAAGAAACAATTACCAATGAAGCTCTCGTGGCCCTAAAAAATTATGATCCTGAGATTGAGGACATCTCTCCTGAGGATGCTAGAAAAATGGTGCTAGGAAGTGGAATTTTATTGGCTAAAGGCTGGGACTTGGCTTCTGCTTTCATAATAGATCAAATCAGAAAGCAGCCTAACCTTAAGATGGTCTGTGAAGTCTAGGTAGGAGAAATTATCAAAGGATTTGGGTATAACCCAAAATCTCAAGCCTTTGCCATGTGGAGTTTGAGCCCTAAAGATCAAAAGCCCCAATTAGTAAAAATTCAAGAGAATATGGTGGGGAATCAGATGGTGTGGTCAGTATAGAATACAAGGGACCTAGAAATTTCACAAATTATGACACACTGGGCTCAACTAAATGAGGACAAGACAAAGCAATTGTCTAAAAGGTATACTACTTTACTGGAAGAAACAAGTGCACTGTCTAAAGACAGAGACATGTGCCACATAAAACTATACTAGAGGGATCAGATGATAAAGACATTGTCAGAGGAATTGGAGGCAAAGCCTGAGATTGTGTATGTGCCTACACAACCACCACCTATACAAATTGAAGATAGGCCTAAGTCAGAATAGGCTGTAGAACAAAAGGTGAATGAAGAAAAGGGAAATGCAATAGCATTGAAAGCATTGAAGGGTATATTACAACATAGGATTGAGATCCTCAAAGACAAAGCTGATGTTGTAATCAATACTTATAATAAATTGCCTATATTGCATGTTGAGGTATTGAGGTACCTTCTAATTCTAAACCCATACTTCACAAAGTGGTCTGCTAGGGCAAGTTTATTTGAAAAGTTATCATCTCTACAGACCATAAGGCCTGACTTTCCTCCAATAGTCACAGAGGTAGAAGACGAGATCAAAAGAGTTAACATTGCACTCTCATTCTTCAAGGGAAAATTGAACCAAATAGAGGCTAAATTGAGTCTCTTTTCAGCTGATTTCATTAGGTTTATTCCTGCCTTGAAAGGAGATTATGACCAGGTAAAGGCTATAAATTCTCTGAGAACTGAATTTGAGACAAAGATGCCTAATGAAGATACATTTCTATTGGTAACTAAGGTTGATATAGATGGATTTAATTTTATATTGGATGAGGCATTCAAAGATGAAATAGATATCAACAAGTTCCTACTTGATGTCAAGAACATCACTGATGTGAGATGGGACAGGAAAAAGGTACAGGTACAAAGCACTCAAGACTTCAATTGGCCAATAGATGATGAAGTAAAGGCATGGGAAGTCATGACAACACCGAAGAAAAAGAAGTCTATAGTAGAGGAGGAAATTTTGGATGATGAGTGAGGTAAACACTTGGCGCTGCACTGTTCATAGACAAGATGGATAGTTATTTCAAAAGGAGACGTACATGAGCAGGCAAGAACAACTATCTGGACTCCGCATAACTACACCATCTACCATCTACAAATCAAATTGTAGTCGCCAGGTCAGGAGAAGAACAAGAGATATCTGATTTTACCTTTTTGACTCTGTCTTTTCACCGCTTCTTCTCTCTCTCTTTTGTCTCTCTTGTATCTTTAGGGTTAGGGTTTTGAGACCATTTGAAGCTTGTTGCATCCTTAGGGATTCTAGGATGGTCTAGAATCTATATATAACAGAAGAGTTGTAATAGCTAAGGGTCTTTGATGTTGGAACAATTTTTAGAGAAGAGATAATATATTACAGAATTCAGATATTCTGGTTTCTGTCTATCTTTTGGAAGCTGTGTAATCTCTCATGTATGAAAGGCTGGATCTTATAAATAATATACGGTGCAATTTTATTCTTCTCTCTTGCTGTCTCTTTTTATTTGTATGTGCTCTTCTATGTTAAGTTTACAATGTATTCTGAACATACTGGTTATAAGGTAACCATTTAATTATTTGCAAGTTTCTTTCAAGGAAAGAATTAAATGTTGTAAGTGATTTCAAAGAGCATACTACTTTGTTTAAATATTTGATACAATAGATTTCAGGTGACAGGATAACTTGTAAGGCAATTTATCTGAGTTGTATGTGAACTGTAAGGCAGTTTACTGTGTTTTATTTATATGATATCTTAGCTTATATTTGACTCTATAGCCCAAAGGATAGGCACTGGTTCAGAAAGCAGTCTGATAATCTATCTATATCTGAGATATTCCAAGTTATCAAAACCAAATCAATTAAAATACTTTGTTACTAAGAACAAACAAACTGAACTTGTTAAGGACCTCTGTCAGCAGGACACTGTCCATATTGTTGATTCCTTGAAGAGTGAATCTATTAGGTTGTCCCTCCTATAAAGAAAAGGAAGAAGGATGAGAATCCTTGTATCACTGGTTATTGTTATGTTTATAACTATGATTTGTATGGTAATATCTTGTTTATGGTTATGCTTGGTCATTTGCAAGATAATTCATAAGTTGGTCCAATAAAGATCCATAGCTAATCAGTGTCCACATCAACAAATACTGTGTAAACAGTAATCTTAAGAGGTAAAACCTGCCTGAGTATTTGTGGAGCTCAAAAATGAAGAAGGACCTTATCCAGTCCTTAGCAATTAGGCTTTTCTTGTCTCTGAATCAGTATTAGAAGATATAGTATTCAAATAGACATTTCAAGCATTGTGGTTCATACAAGAAAAATCCCTAACACAAAGGACAATGAAAAGAATTTGAACAAGATATTGGATGACTTTGACAGTCATTTTGAGTCCTTAGAGAAGATCACTGGAGAAAAGGAATATAAATAGTGTGCAAAATGACTAAGTCTGGAAAGAAGAATTACAGAGTTTTGAAGTACAGTTTTGGCCAATGAACAGAGTATATGATGAATTAAGAGATGAAAGATTAGGAGAAGATATTTTCAGATGTATATATATGACCTTTAGTTAAGGTTCTTATGTTTTAGTGTTTATTGTAGTAATTTATAGTATGTTGAAGACATGCGAAGATAGAGTACCAGTTATACAAGACAGATGAAAGATTGTGATGATTAAGTGGGTATAATGTAGAGTCAAAACGTGCTATGTTGGATTCAGATTGAGGATTACCTATGTTTTGTTAGTGTATGATTTCCGGCTTGGTATTTACCTTTTTTATAAGTGTTAACTCTATTTTGTGATACATTGGAAGCTGACTGGACATATAATGATGTATATATAGGAAGATATTTTTTTGAAGTGAAGTATGAATGTGATGGAATGAATGGATGTGAATAGATGAATGCATTGTGATGTCAAAATCAGACAAATGGTGATGCCAGCTACAATTGGAACTACCTAGCCATATAAAATGCTTGTATTGTTCACTATTGAGAAATATTTGTAATAGAATCGCATTTATGATTGTATGAGCAGTGAGATCAGTATACTTTTAACAAGATTTTTGTATTCCTATAGCAATGGGATGTGCTAATGTAATAACCATCTCCTAACAATTCTAGTTCTCCTAATAGGGACATAATAATTTTAGTACATATTTGTGGGTACCATCCCCATAAGGGCTTTCCCTTGGCCAGGGTTTCCTCGACAACAAATTCATGGTGTTATGAGTTGTGTGTTTTATGTTTATGTTCTTTTTATTTCATAAATTATCTGGTTAATTTGGAATTTACTAAGCTTAAGTTTAAAGCATTGTAATACTGATTCACCCCCCTCTCAGTATTACTTAATCCTAACATTTATGTCATGAACATATCATGCCCAATCAACATCAGTGTATGCAAATAGAGTAAAATCATCAACTCTTTTTCATACCATGACCCATAGTCAATTGTACCCTTTAAGCATCTAAATTTTTTTTTAATAACAACTATATGTGATTCCTTTGGTTCAACTTGAAATCTTGCAACAATTACAACAGCATTTGATATGTATGTTTTAGAATAAGTTAGATATTGTAGTCCTCTGATCATATATCTGTATAGTGTCTGATTAGCACAAGGGCAAGCATCATCTTTAGTTAAATTGCAACCATTAACCATAGGAGTTACTAGTGGTTTTGAATCTTCCATAACAAATTTCTTCAATAATTCTCTGACATACTTGGACTATTTAATAAAAATTCCCTTTTCCAGCTATGTAATTTTCAATCCAAGAAATAATTTTATCTCACCTATCATAGACATCTCAAATTCTCTTTGCATTTCATAAAAAAAAACCTATACTTAGCTCATTGCCACCAAATATAATTTCATCAAAAAGTACTTTAGAAATCAAGATATTATCATCAGTTATTCATAAATATAAGTTATTATCTATAGTATTCTTACTGAAACCAATCTTTATCAAATACCTATCCAATTTGGCATGCCAGGCTCTAGGAGATTTCTTTAGTCCATCCAAAGCTTTCTAAAATTTACAAACCATTTTTCCTTCCTCGGTTAGAGTAAAACCATCAAGTTTCTCAATATAAGTATCTTCTTCTAGTTCACCATTTAACAATGCAGACTTAACATCCATCTGATAGACTTTAATTTTTTGTAAGCTACATATGCAAGAAATAATCTAACACCTTCAAGTCTAGATATATGAGAAAAGGTCTTTGTAAAGTCAATACCTTCCATTTGAGAATATCCTTTTCATATGATTCTTTTTTGTTCTAAACCACTTTACCATATTCATTCAACTTGTTTTTGAATACCCATTTAGTAGCGATCACATTTTTATCACTGGGTCTATGAACAAGAATCCAAGTTTTTCTATTCTCAATATGATCAAGTTCTTCTCTCATTTTTTCATCCAACTATCATCATTGCATGCTTATTTTATATCTTTAGGCTCTAATTTAGATGAAAAAATGTCTCATCCCTAGCAATTCTTCCTCTAGTTTTAACACTTCTATTCTTATCACCAATTATCACATCTTTAGAATGATTAATCCTTATGTACCATGGATTTTTTGGTTTATGCCATCTATAAGACTGATGCAGAGGCTTGGAGACTTCTAGCCCTTGGACAACAAGACTCTGCAACTTTGTATGACAACCCCCAAGGTTTCACAATGTACCCAAGGGATTCCACTTACTCACATGGGCTTAATTGACTTCAAAGGATTCAAGGCTCAAACTAAGAATACTAAAGGTCTTAACACCACTAGATCAACTTTTCTAGATTTCTCCAAACAAGCTAAACACCTAAGCAACCCTCCCTAGTAGCCCTATTTTTCCTGATTTTTGGACTTTTGGACCAAACTTTCCAAAACACTTGAAAATTAAATTGTAGATTTAGATACCCATTTGGAAGTTACCCAACATATATAAAATGAAATATAACTCTTTTTGACCAAATATACATAAAATGCCGACTCTAGTATCTCCACTAGGCCTAATTCAGCCACTTTACAAAGAAACTACCAAAATTATTTATCCCCAGACACTATAACTTTTAGAATTTACTATTTATGTCTCAACTAAAAGGATTATGGTATTGGTTTGCACCCACAACCTTCCCAAATGGTCAAACTCCAAATCCCTCAACAAATGGCTCCAAAAACAAGGGCCTTCTAGAAAATGGCCCAAAACTCACTTTCATAACTTCTCCTTCTAGATTCACCATAAGTTTGACATGTACTTTTTTTTCCTAAAAAAAAACATGCCCTCCTTAAGCCAGATCTTCTACTGCTACACTTATGGCATCAAATTCTATGCATTTTTATGCACCCAAGCACTCCAACTTGCCCAACTTGATGATCATATGAATTGTCTATACTATTAGTACATTATTATGCATAATCACATATGATACATGTCATAAATCCATCCCCAAGTCACAGTTAGAATAGAAAGGGGATGGTTACACCATTTTTCTTAAGAAAACAATGTGAAAATGGTTATCTACAACAATTTAACTATATCAAAGAAAAATTCAGAATTAAATGCTTCTAATATGGATCACAACAACTTTAAATACATCCTACAATGCACAACAATGATCAAAACATGAAAGAAGTAAAATAATAGACCAAAATATGCAAGAAACTATGAATTTTATTGCATTTTCAGCCTACAGGCCATACAATCCCTTCTCCAATTCATTTCCATCCTTTCCCAATCATTCATGGGTGTTTATAGACAAGTTTAAAACTTCCAAAATCGATCTTAAGTGGTTGGAAGTGATTACAAAGTGTTTAAGACTCTTAAATGCAATTTCCCACCAAAACATAACTAGTCATTAATATTCAAAAATTTGAATTATTAAATTGTATTTTTGATATTTTATTGCTTAAAAATTATTAAATAATTTATTTATTCAATTCCTAATTGATTCGAGGAGCTAATTAACTCCATCTAATCAAACTAGATACCATTTGGCACTATTGGCCACCCTTACATTATTTTTGGTCATATGTCCTTTACCAGGACTTCTACGACTTATTAATAATTTATTACATTCTTTATTACAAATTTCATTTAAAGGCCTCAATACATCCCAATTCACTTTTAGGGATGGTTTACATTCATTGGAATCCATGGTGTCACTAGGTGTCTTCATGGGTTCTCCTGCAGCATACACCTCACCTTGAAAAAAGTTATTGTCCCAAGAACTAAGGGACTTGGTCTTTGTGCCTCCTATCTTCCTTGTAGGTGGTTCTCTCTTCTTCACCTTGTGAGTCCTTTGTTCAACCTCCAATTTTTTCCTCTTACCCTTCACACCTGAAAAAAAGAGAGTGAGAAACAAGAGAAGGAATGGAACTAAGATCAAATCTGTCATCATGTTGCTACAAACAATGATCTTGTGTGTCTACGAACTATCCTTGCAAATGCATCCTTGGATCAAATTGACTCTTCCTTGTGTCTTTCAATGAAACCTCTACAATTTTATTTATTTATTTCTTCAAAGGACACCACATTGTGCCAATAAGGACACCATCTTCATGCCTTGTTTTCTATTTCATAGTCAATGCCTCATCACTGTCCAAAAACTCATCTTTCAAGACCAATAAAGTGGTCTTAGGTTGCTGCTCTATAGTCACCATCTTCTCATACTTTGGAATCTAAAAATTAACATTTGTTTTTGCACCAAAGACAATGACGCTACCAACTTCATCTACTTGACTTGGAAGAGGTTTAAGAGTGAGGTTTCTTCCCTCCTTGTGCACTACATACTCATTCTTAAAACCATAATGAATGGTCTTTCTTGAAGCCTTCCATGGTCTCCCTAAGATGATGTGGAAACATGTCATGGGAACTATATCACATAGAACCCTATCAACATAACCCCCAATTTAAAAATCTATGTATGCTTTCTCCTTAATTACAATATTTTGATCATTACAAACCCAAGAGGCTCTATATGGTCTACCACTAGGAAATTTAGGTAAGTTCAACTTATTTACAATCTCATAGGACACTAGATTGTCAAATGAACTAGAATCTATGATAACCTTGCATATTTTTCCATAGCATTTACAATTTGTTCTAAAGATAGATACCTTGGGTATATGTTGAATAGGTGACCCTCCCATCAAGAGACACTCACCTTATTTAGGATATGCATAGTCATGGTGTGCTTCTTATTCCTATTGTTTATTTTCATCTTCTCCTTGGACCCATTGGACCCTCTTATCATTGTTCTTGGATTCTCTTTCTAAACACTTGTAGATAGATGTACTTCTTCACCACACTTATAGAAATTTCTAGGGAAGCTCTTTCCTCTAACATTTATTTATTCTCCTTTATGATCTGAGACTTTCTCTTTACCCTTCTCATTCTATCCTTGGCTTGGATATACCCGCTTGCCCTTATTTTGTTTCCCTCTTAAATTGCCTTGCCTCTCTTTCGTTCTTCTAAGCTTTTCCTCAACATTCATTGCAAACTTGTAGCAATCTTCAAGAGTCCTTGGTGTGGCCATGCTCATCTCATCCTGGATGTTGTACTTCAACCCTCCAAGATATCTAGCCACCTTCTCTTCCACATCTTCATCATGAGAGGTTCTGATGTCAAGCTTGTGGAATTCCTCTTTATACGTTTGGACATCCATGTCCTTTCTGCTTCAACCCTTGAATATTCTTGAAGAGTTGAACCTTTTTGTCCTCAGGTAGAAACTTATCCCTCATTTTGGTCATCATTCTAGGCCATGATGTGATATTTTGTAGAATTTTCTTCCACCTTTCTTCTTATAGGCAATCCCACCATAGCAATGCACGACCCTTAAGTCTTTATTTTCCAATATTCTGTTTTATGCTTGTCTTCAATTTCCTCATGGTAAAATTGGTTCTCAAAAGCACTAAACCAATCAAGGATCACTTTCTCATCCATCTTCCCATCATACATTCGGATCTCAACTCTGACTTTGGATTCTCCTCCCTTAACTACCTTCAAGATCTTGACTAGTCTAGCATCCTCAGGAACTAACCTTTCTTCATCAAGTTCATATTCTACTTCACCTTCATCATCATGAGGGTCTGAATTCCTCTTCTCAACAAGATTGGTCAATATTTCAATGAATTCTTCCAATCTCTTGTTCCTTTCTTCTTGGTCCATGACCATCCTAGCAAGCTCCATATTTGTCATCTTTAGAGGCATGTTTGGAGCCTCTTCTTCAAACTCCTCAAACTCTTCCCCAGACATACACACCTTGTATTCCTCCCAAAGATCTTACTTTATCTAATACCAATTGATATAGAGGCTTGGATACTTCCATCCCTTGGACAACAAGACTCTACACCTTTATATGACAACCCCCAAGGTTTCACAATGTACCCAAGGTATTCCACTTACTCACATGGGCTTAATTGACGTAAAAGGATTCAAGACTCAAAATAAGTCTACTGAAGGCCTTAACACTACTATATCAAATTTTATAGATAGGTTATAAATTCTCTTTACTCCCTTTGATCATATTTCTCCAAACAAGCCAAACACCCAAGCAACCCTCCATAGTAGCCCTATTTTTCCCAATTTTTAGACTAGAATTTCCAAAACACTTGACAATTACATTGTAGATTCAGATACCCATTTGGAAGTTACACAAAATATGTGAAAATGAGATATGACTCTTTTGGAACAACTATGCATGAAATTGTTAACTCCAATATCTCCACTAGGCCTAATTGGGCCACTTTACAAAGAAACTACCAAACTTACTTATCCCCAGACACTATAACTTTTAGATGTTCCTATTTATGTCTCAAATAAAGGGATTATGGTATTGGTTTAGACCCAAAACCTTCCCAAATGGTCAAACTACAAATCCCTCACCAAATGGCTCCAAGAACTAGGGCCTTCTAGAAAATGACCCAAAAATCACTTCCAGAACATCTCCTTCTGGATTAACCATAAGTTTTACATGTAATATTTTTTCCTCAAACAAAAGAATGCCCTCCTTAAGCCAGATCTTCTGTTGCTACACTTATGGCATCAAATTTCATACATTTTCATACACCCAAGCACTCCAATTTTCCCAACTCGATGATCATCTACATTCTCTATATTATTTCTACATTATTATGCATAATTATATATGATACATGTCATAAATCCATCCCCAAGTCACAGTTATTATAGAAAGGGGATGGTTACACCATTTTTCTTAAGAAAACAATGTCACTGAAATGATTCTCAGATGGATCAAAAAAACTTCAACTAGATCCTATAATGCATAGAAATGATCAAAACATGAAAGAAGTACAATAATAGACCAAAATATGCAAGAAAATATGAATTTTATTGCATTTTTAGCCTACAGGCCATACAATCCCTTCTCTAATTCGTTTCCATACTTTCCCAATCATTCATGGGCATTTATAGATAATTTTTCAACTTCCAAAACTGATTCAAAGTTGTTGGAAGTGATTACAAAGTGTTTAAGACTCTTAAATGCAATTTTCCACAAAAACCCAACTAGCCATTAATATTCAAAAATTGTAATTATTAACTTGTGTTTTTAGTATTTTATTGCTTAAAACTTATTCAATACTTTATGGATTCAATTCCTAATTGGTTCGAGGACCTATTTAACTCCATCTAATCAAATTACATCCCATTTGGAACTATTGGCCACCCTTACATCATTTTTGGTCCTAAGTCCTTTACCAAGACTTATTAATAATTTATTACAAATTGCAATTAAAGGCCTCAATACATCCCAATTCACATTTAGTGATGGTTTACATTCATTGGAATCCATGGTGTCACTAGGTGTCTTCATGGGTGCTCCTGCACCAAAGACCCTTTGGTGTCAATATCCACTTCATTTTCCACAGGTTCTCTCTGCTCTTCCAGTCCATCCTGATTCTGATTTTGCACTTCCATAATCTGATTATTTTCTTCAGCTATATCATACCAGCAATTTATTTATGATCTCTATACATTTTTATCAATTCTGACATTTGCACTTTCAACAATATTTTTCATTCTATGATTATAACATTTATATTGTTTTATCTTTGTAGAATATCCACAAAATAATCCGTCATCACTTCTAGGATCAAAATTTCCAATTTCCTCATTTCTCTTAATATAGAATTTACTTCCAAATATTATGTAGTATTTCACTGAAGGAATATGACCATACCATAGTTCATAAGGAGTCTTATCAGTTCCTTTTCTAATATGTACTCGGTTTAAATTATACATTGTGATGGACACTACTTTTCTCAAATAGATCTGCGATACTTTTCCTTCAATCATCATAGTCCTAGCTATGTCTAGGATAGTCTTATTCCTTTGCTCAACAACACCCATTTTTTGGGGTTTGTGGAGTAGAAGTGTGTCTCTTTATCCCATGTTCTTCACAAAAGGCATAAAACTCACCAGATGTAAATTCTCCACCTTTGTCTGATCTTAGGCACTCTAGTCTCCTTCCATATTCTATTTCTACCATCATCTTGACTATTTGAAATTTATGAAAAACTTCTTATTTCTCTCTAGAAAATGTAATCCATGCCATTCATGAATAGTCATCAACAAATAGGATAAAATATATCTCCCCATAATAGCTTCTTTTCTTAATAGGTCCACATATATCTATATGAACCAATTCCAACAATCCATTCGAAGAATATATCTTATTCTTGAAAATAGATCTGGTCAGTTTACCCAATTGACATTCTTTGCACATATTGTTAGATTTCACTAGTTTAGGAAAATATCTTACAACATTAGTAGTTCTATATTTCACCATATTATCATAGTTCACATAACAAAATCTTCTATGCCATACCCAACTGTCATCAATTTTAGCAATCAAACATTTATTCTAAACAATTTTTAAATGAAATAGATTACCAATAGTTTGTGTACTTGATGCAATAATCTTTCATGTACTCTTAGTGATCTTACATATTCCATCCATAAATTATAATTTGTAACATTTATCCAATAGCTTTCCAATACTCAACAAATATGACTTAAACCTTCAACTTACATGACATCATCAGTACTTTCTACACCATCAAGAGTGATAGATGCTTTTCCTTTAATCAAAGAAGGAGCATTTGTACCAAATATAAAAACACCACCATCATAGTTTTCAAGGTTCACAAACTTATCCTTATCACTATTCATATTATGTGAGAATCCACTATCAATGACCCATTCACATCTTTTAACAACTCATGAAATCAATGCTTTCTCTTCATTGGGATTATCTTCTTTAATAGAAATAAACACAATTTCATCCTCACTAGAAACAGACACATCATCAGTCACACTTTATTCAGCAACATAAAAACTCTTATGAACCTTAGAATGATATTTCTTAGACTTATCTCTATTATCCTTATGGTTTTTTTATACACCTAGATTTAATATGACCAATCTTATTATCAATGAAACATTTCAAAGGTAGCTCTCCTTCATACTTACTAGAGCCCTTAGGTAGTCTTCTTGCAATCAAAGCTTCAATTTCATCAATATTACTCTCTTCCTCCATGATTTCTTCCCAATATTTAGCATAGTATTTTAATTTCATCTTTGTAGAGATTTCTCCCTAGTCATGCTTAGTCACATTGGATTTCAATGTAGTCTCAACCTTTGGAAGTTCCTTACTAAGTGTAGTCATCGCATAGGCACATAGTCTACCTGTGAAAGATTCTCGTGAAATGTCTCTTATAGTTCTCAATTCCTCAATAGCATTAAATTTTTCCCTGTAGCATACGAGAAAATATCTCATAATCTTGTCTACAAATTTCATTATCTATCAAGGTACCACCATCACATATGATTGCACAAACTAGATCATTTACTCTCTACAAATAAAATGAGACAGTTTCACTTTCACTCATCTTCACATATTCATATTTTGATTTTAATCCCTACAAATTATCTTTATTAGCATATGTATCACCTTCATAAATATTTTTTAATTTATTCCATACCCCATGTGTAGTCCTTAATCCATAAATGTGAGAATATTATGAATCAGACAAGGTATTGATTAAGGTCTCTGTTTATATAATGTTCTCCTTGAATTTATTCTTCTCATCTACAGTAGCATTTGTTAAATTATTTGGTATAACATAAGGCTTCTCAGTAATCTGCTAGTACTCATCTTATATTCCCATGCATATCAGGTAAGTAGTCATCTTATCCTTCCAAATCAAATAGTTATTTCCATCAACTTTGAACTCTCCTTTCCTATACTAGCCATGGAGGATGTCCTTCAATTCATCAAGCTTCTTAAAAATAACTAGGCTTTGATACGAATTTTTAGGCCCAAAAAGAGGAAAATACAACTCAGAGCGGGGGGGGGGGGGGGGGNGGTTGAATCAGTTTTAGATACCATATAAATTTAATTCCACTTTGTCCAACTAGATCTGAAATATAAACAATAAATAAAAGATTCACAATATATAACACACAAAATAAATATTTGTTCTTGAGGAAACCTGATTAAGGGAAAACCCTAGTGGGAATCAAACCCACAAGATGAGTGTAGTCTATTAAAAGAACTACCTAGTTAAGAGAAAAATAGAGAAAAAATGATGCACAAGAAACCACAAGCTTACAATCTAATTTTCAGGCATAGTGCCTAGTTCTCACTTCTCACAATACAATCATAGATATGGCCCTCAGTCAGGTTCACTAATCTATCTTAAATTGCAATAGGGTGGACATACAATCCATTAAAACCAAACTAACAAACAACATCTCCAATGCCAATACATTTCCAATGAAGTACAAAGTCTTCCTAAAAAGAACCAACAATTTCTCTTACAATTGCATACTACCACATATCTCTCTACACTCTCTAACTCTTTAACTCTCTACTTAATATTTACAAAATTAGCTCTCATTAATACCGATTATAAAGAATAATCAACCACTGGGTTGGATAAGACCTATTAAAATAAAATATGTAAAATTTATGCTCAATCTCCAAAGCGATCCAAATCAAGTTGGATAAGAATTAGATATGACCAAAATATTTAACCTTGAACACAATAGGGTATCACCAAAAAAAATCTCAACATGTTACTCCATTAAGTTGGTTAAGACCTAAATAAAGAAACACCAACATGCTACCCAAAAAACAAATTTGATCACCTCAAACAATGCAATTAAACAACACAATCATTAATCGATCAAAGAACACCAACAAGCACCATGAATACCGATCATAATTAAATCCAAACTCATCTTTATCTCTGATAAAAAAGAACACTAAAATACCAAAATTTGTCACAAAAAATATAGCTTGTCATACTGTGAATCATGAACAACACTAGCTATGAACACAATGACAAGGAATTGTGTAACTACCATCTTTGCAACCTTTGAAATATCAAATCAAAGTCCTTATCCAAAATACTCAACCTTTGTACACATGAACACAGTGACAACAAAAACTAGCAACACTATCAAACCTCACTCAAACTGTCATCCCAACATCTGGGAACATTTTTAGACAAACTAAAGACATCATGGAACAATATGCTATGATCGCAACACAAGATATTCAATATAAATCTGTAACAATAGAAATATTCTTCACCTAAAACACATAACACATTGTCTGAAATAGTAACCAGTATGTTGACATCAATGGAAAAATATTAATGTTAACACACCCAAGAGAAAACTCTGACATGATAAAAAATCTTCTAATAGTATTATACCCAGGTTAATTTCATCAAGGTAGGTCTTGTTGATGAAATAATCATAGAACCAATTTGGAAGGTTTCATCAACATAACTTTTTGATTTGTTCCCCAATGGTTGGTGTCTTTTAGCCATAGGTCGTTTCACTCTTCAGGAGCAGTTGGTTATTGGTGTAGCTCTTCTTGATGATAAGTGGGTTTACTTTGGCACAAACAAATGAAAAGTTTCATCAGCATAGCTCTTTCCGATAAGGATAGGGCCCAAGAATTTATGTTTCAGCTATTTTTCATCAACCTATATGTTTTGTCTACTCCCTCAAGTGACACCATTACTTCCCTTTGGGTTTCAATCTGATACTTACAATTGTTCCATTCTCATTTATGGATAAAGGTGGTTAAACGATGTTTCTTCATGGCATCAAATCATATTTCTTATGATCTATTTATGATAGGGGATTGGTCATTATTTTGGTTGGCATGGTATTTATTGTGGTGCTTATTTTTGTCACTGCAGTAGGGATCAACTTGTGGGGATTATGTTTCTTCTGGTCTTTTTTGATCTTTTGTAACTCAATCGTGGTGGGGTTTTGAACTTTAAGTGATCATATAGATTTATGCTTGATTTTTAAAGGCAATCATGTATATTTTGTAAAGGATTCTTTTCTATTTTTATTTACAGGTCCATTCTATGTATATGTAATTTCCTTTTTCCTTCTATTAATGAAATCTCAGTTTTTTACCTCTTCTTGCCATTTATTACTAGTGCATATTTATTTCTTAGTATTAAGTGTATTAAATATTTCTCCTTCTTACCTAGCTTGTATACTATGTTAAAATTTCTTATAGTTACTGTCTTGTAAATGCATATTCCTTGGTAGCAGTTGAAAAGTTATAGCCTATATCTATGTCTTTGGGATATAATTAGACTTAAGAGTAGTGTATGTTGAGGTTTCTATTGATTTCAAGTACAACTATTAGAAGAGAGAGTCACCAACAATCAATTTAGTGCATCGCTATTTCTCTTTCTACATTTCCCTTTCATCATCTCCTTCCCCCTTTTCCTCAAATTCACCAATTTTAGGTGCATCTTGATTGTAAAGGAAGTAATCCTTCTCTAGAGATTCAATCTCATTGATCAAGTCCCAAATTGAAATATTGTTTCCATGTTTCACAAGGTTTCCTAGGTCTCTAACCACCATCTAGGAAAGGGTGCAAACTTTTGTGTTAACAGAATTTGGCATGCCTGATGGGACTCATTCAAGCTTACAAGAGGAAACATGTTGGTTTTCTAGTATCAAACAAAGGATTTCAAATTCTATGCTAAGGTGATAGTACTGCCCTTATCATATTAGCCTTTAAGAGGCTTAAAATAAAGTACATGGTGACTCCATCTCTACATCTTGGTTCACAGATCAGATTGCTACAATTCATGCCTAGGATACAAACAAGGGCATCTTCTAGAGGTAATTTTCAGTTTATTAAACTCCCAATTTCAAATTCTAGAAGGATAAAAATAGACTTTCTCTTTCACAAGTTAGGAATTTAGAAACAACACCTATACCAACTAGATCCCTTTCTATTCCTCCTATGATAAGAACACAACTTAGGATACCATCCACTAAATTGGATAGTTCATTGTTTCATATGGTTGTCCCTGGAATTCATGTTTTTGATACCTTTAATTGTGGTAGTCCTCTTATTTTGGCTCAAAGACATTTAATATATGAGTATTTTCACTAAAAATTTTACTAGACTTCACTAGTGAAACTTCCATTTCCCCCATAGAGCATATTCAAAAAGTTTTGAATGTCTGTAATATTCATGGTATCACAAAGAATGATGTTGTTGTTAGAGTTTTGGCATCATGATTAAAAGGAAAAGATTTGTAGTGGTACAGAGGGTTACCACACAAATCCATCCATAATTGGGATGAGTTAGGTGAGGGGATATGCAAACATTTTGAAGATAAAAGTGATCACTTATCACTTTTAGAGAAACTTACCACAATCAAAAGAGGACCCCATAAATTCATGAATAATTTTAATTATAGATTTAAAAAGACATGGGATAGAATTTGTACCTTGGTGAAGCCATTTCCTGGTAATGCTTTCTTGTATTATCTCAGAGATTTGAACAATGAAATATCCACTACATTGTAGACAATGGGTGGAGATACTTTTCAAGTTGTGTATGATACATAAATAAGGGTAGAGAATTGTTTAATTCAAGGAGGGAAGTTATCTTTGAGGCCACCAATGCCTTTGTTTCTAGATATGCTTACAAATCAACCTACAATGGCTCTTATTCCTACTACCACAACAAGTCAACCTCTTATTTCTGCTCCATTACATTCTGCGTCCTCAAATAATAAACTTGAGGCCATGATGCAAGTTATGATGAAAAATATGGATAAGAAGTTTCAAGATCAGAGCATGGAGATGGAAATTATTAAGAATGAGGTTGGCCATCAAATTTAAGCAATGAAAAATATGATGCAAGAGAAAAAAATACACTAAACATGATTTTAATCTTGGATTGCAGAATATGGGAAACATGTTGGTGATATTGTGATGCAAAGTCGAATATGCAGACTTGATTCTAGACCTTCACCCACAACTTTCAAGGAAACGGCTCAATTATTTAGTCACTATGAGATTACTCAACCTATAAATGATATGAGGGAAATTTCTTTACTGTCATAAAATATTTCAAAAATCCTCAATAGCTTCACACATTTGTGTGACAAGATCCATAAAAACGCTCTAAATGCCACTACTAGGCATAGATTTTAAATTGCAAAATGATTCAAAATGACCACCACTAGTTGGGAGTGGATCAAGATGGTGTAAAAATGTCCAATAAACCAAGACTCAACCCTTGGAAGAATCCACAAGAATCTGAGAATCAATCTGTACCAACTAGCCTAGTGGGGAAAGACCTAATTCATTTAGGTTGACTTATTGAGTTTTTTTGACTTATTTCTCCAAATCCTCAAAGAAACATAGAAAAAGTAGGTGATTTAGGCACCCTTTTGGGATTTATTAAAGACTCCAAGGTTTCAGGGTTTAACTCCAACTTTTTATATCCAAAACCTAAGTGAATTAACTAGGCTAAAAGGCCTAATTAGGTCTGTTCAAACCACAAGTGTCCTCAAATGGATTGGTTTCCCCAACCTAAAACTTAGAAAAGTAATAATACATTATTTTAACTCTAAATCCATGGCTTGAAGTATTTATCCACTCCTTTTTGTATTCTATACACCAATTTTCTCTTCAATCCAGGTCAGCCACATAGGGATTCCTAGCTAGGGCTTGATGGTAAAAATAATAGAAGTTGGTTTATTGTAAAAATATTTTGGAATCCTATAATAAATTGTCTCTAATTGAAATCACCAGAGGGTCATGAAGATCCAAAGGTAGAATCTCAAGTTAGAGACATTTTTGTTCATGGTATTGCTTATGGTGGTGTATTCAAACTAGTTTGATTAGATTTGCCTCCAAACACACCAAACTTCAACAATCCTTGTGAAACCAAGTTAATTGTGACCTTAATTCATTACTCCTTCAATACATGACAATTTTTAATTAACATGAATCAATTTGGCTCAAAGATAGCACATAGAAAGTGATAATTTAAAGAAACAAATAGTAAATCTCTTATTGCTTCCAACATCAAAATATTCTAGTACATACACACCTTTGATTTTGAATGTATTGGTCTTAAATAGAAATTTTCCAAATGTATAAACCAAAATTTGAAGGTTGGTAACTGTTTGGATCCATTAGGAGGCCAAAAACACTTGTTAAGGCAAACTGCCCAAAAGATGACAAGCAACTTTTGACAACATTTTGCACCCAAGCTTATTCAAATACCTCAAATAGATGAAATTAGAACTAATTAGTCCCTATACACCTACAAAACCTATTTTAGACCTTTTATTGACCCTTTGACCAATTTTAACCATTGGTGATGCATGTGTTAGGGTATAACAAGATAAGGGTACAATTTTCCCTTCACAAAAATCTAAGATAGGGTTCTACACACTCCAACCCAACAAGCCTAGACTTACACCTTTACAAAGGATCACGATACTTTCACAAAACTCCTAAGAACATCTTGTCATGACGTCAATGCTTAGACCAAGATGTGTGGTTCATTACTTCAATGCTACTCCTTATGCAACCAATATCTGATTGATTCATAAGATAAAAATGACAATCTTGATTGGTAGGGGTTGAACTGAATTGTCTAAGGTCTATATAGGTTCCATGGAACATGTTCCAACCATTGAGAAAGTCCAGGGTAATCCTTGGATGATTGTTCCTTAAATGAGCCTCCAATTCCTAGTAACTCGAGTTATAGGTTTAAAGGATCATAACTCAAAAATTTCCCACTAGACCCAAAGAAATAAGCACAATTCCAAGTAACCTTTATGGATTAATACAAAATCCCAAAGCCAAGGATTTGGAAGTTTTGAGAAATAGACTAAATCTCAACAAGGTCTGACATGCCTAATTGAACAATTAGGTCACTTTATTGAAGGAAGTACCCTAATTTTTTAAGGATAAAACTAGTGTTTGGATTGCACTGGCATGATCCCAAACCAAGAACTAGCACTGATTTCCCTGCAAACCCAAAATTTTTAATTCATCTGAACCAAGAACTAGCACTGATTTCCTTGCAAACCAACTTCAGAATCATAAATGTTGTATGTGATAAAAAAGTATACCTGCAAAGACAACACTAAAACATGCAAACTTTAGAGTTAGTCATTAGAAACAAATATTCAAAAAGTTATCATGTTTATAATGAAATCTAAAATAAGAACCTTTCACCACAACTTTCGATGAGCCAAACAAGTGCACCCAAGCCTTGTTGATTTTCTCTTAGAGAATTTTGTGGGTGTGCTCTCCCAACACAATACTAAAATTCCACTACAATTGATTGATGGATGAAAAATAAGTGCAACTAATGGATGTAATGAAGAGCTCAAGAGCAAGTATGAGTAACTTGTCTCAAACTTTCATCAAATGTATGAGCACGATTAATGCAAAACTATGCTAAGAATGATATGCAAGATTCAATGAAAGCAAACTAGGTTCATTCCATTAATCCTAACATGTAATATCTAGATTTAAATATGAAGTAAGCATGAAATGAACTAAGAGATAAGATTGGAAAACATGAACTAATGCAATTCTAGAGCTATTTCAACATGATAATAATGCATGAAAAAGAGATGATTTGCTCTTGACAACGACCTCTATTTATATATTTTTTGGAAGAGAAAGAGGGCTTGGATGAGGTGGAGCTCATGTGGCATCCACATAGGTGCCACATGAGCGACACATAAGCCATGCAAGAGGCCCCCTTTTCTCACACATGTGTGAGCAACATTAGATGTGATGGGTCAAAGTGTACTTAAAGTACACATGTGAAGGATATTCTAAGAGAGTGTAAGAGAGTATAAGAGTTTTAGTCCAATGAAACACTTTTAGAAAGTGTAAGAAGGTGTCATCATGCGCATAAGAAACCTTGTTGGCACCAAATAAGGATTATTTAGAAAAGCGTATTTTTGGAAATTTGCTCACACATGTGTGAGCAAATAATTAGGACTAATTATTGTAGGAATCAAGAAATTAGTTTAATTAACCTTAGTTAATTAGTGAATAGATTTATTTGGTGAGAGTGATGTGAAGTAGGGTAGGATCTACGTTCAAATTAGCTTAATCTAAATTTAAAATTTAGATTAAGTTGGTTTAGTAGGAATTTAAGTCATGTGGAGGAATACATAAATTAAAAATTTATTTGAAGGGGATTAATGAAGGGGAATGTATTAAATAAAATTTAATACATCAAAAGGGGGTAGTATTTAAATTAAATTCAAATACTACGGAAAGTGAATCATATTTAATTAAATAGATAGAAGAATATAACAAATATAATTAATTAAAATTAACTATAATGTTATGGAAATATTAATTAAATTAATATAATGACGATTTTAGATGTCTACATTTTGCCACTCTTTGATGCAGCATTGAAAGTGACATCGCATCAAAGAAAAGAAAATAAGATGCCCTAGAGAGGTCAGGAAAACCTACGGTAGCGAGAGCGGAGGAGTGTGCCCCATCGAGAAAATAATAGAAAAAATACAAATTTTTAATAAAATTTTCTCAAAAAAGGAAGGAAAATGGGGAAAGTAGACCAATTGCATGGCATGTCCAAGAAAAATGAAGGAAAAATAGGGACTAGAATGGGGAACGGGGAGACAGACGGAAGAAATAAGTCCCAAGGGGCTATAAATAGTCCACCGAGGCCAATAGACAATTCATTTTCACTCACAAAGAGCAAAAAGAGAGAAGAAGAGAGCAATGAGAGAAGAGCGAGAGTGTGCATAGCTTGGAGAGTGCATTTGGGTACACTAGAGACCAGCAGATGCAGGACCACCAGTGAGTAGTCAACCACCTCTTAGTTAATTATGCATTTAATGCTTTTTTAGGTGTTTTAAGGGTCATTAATGTGCTCAAAATCTAGCGTACAGCACAGACGGTGGTAGCCTGACTGTTGTCTACACAGATGGCGATCGACAGACCGTCATCCTTGCAGATGACCAATCTGTGATTGGTGTCTGCACAGATGGAGATCCACCGATCTCCATCTGTAAGGGTAGGGGGAGGGAAAAAGAGCACAACAAAGATGACAGAGTTTGAACTCCACCGTCTATGTGAAAAAAGTGGTAGTGGGCTAAACTGCCATCTCCATAGACTGACATTTTTGAAGATCAGCCATCTACGAGGGTCAACCACTGTCTGCATGGATTGACTTGAAAATAGAAGAAAAGAGGGGGAGAAGGGGAAAGAAAGAGGTCGAGAACATTTTTTGATGCACCAACACAGACAAGGGGTATTTTTTGATGGCCCAAAATGCTATCTGATATCTGACATAAGCTTGGTTGGATGCAGGAGGATACCATCACCTTCTGGGTGAGGGAGGCCTACCTAGCGACTATGGTGCTGGAGCAGGAGTTGATAGCAGTTGAGTGGGGGCTTGTCACACTATGCGGACTGGAGCACATATGACGTTGGCCACATCTACGAGTGCATAATGCACTTATGTCTGCTTTGATAGAGAGGTGGCATAGTACCACATCTAGCTTTCAGTTCCCTATAGGGGAAGCTACTATCACACTCTATGACGTATGGAGGATTTACAAAGTGCTGATTTAGGGGCTGATACCTGAGTACTATGTTGAGGGCTCAGATTCCTATATGGAGATGGCATTTTGTCGGGGGTATGCAGATTTTCCAACTTCACGGCAGTGGATGTCCTAGATAGGGGAGACGACACTTCGACCATAGTTGCGGTGGGTAGCCTTATACTTAGTTGGTTTGATAGGGGGATGACATATGCCTGATCATGTAGGCAAGGCATTCCCTATAGGTTGGGCTCGAGTTCTAAGTAGGTTGGTGGAAGATGGGTATCAATACTTCTAGGGATATACTATCCTTGGATAGTTGTATTATGATCTTCACATGTGCACCTATCGAAAGGGTAGGGTGCTAGGGCCAGGTTGCTCACTGCTTCTTGTATGGGCATGGGAGCATATTACGGTCATTCGACTGATTAGGACCTGAGAGACTAGAGTGGCTTATGAGTTGTTTGTATGTAGGTATAGACCACCTATCAGTTATGAGGCCATAGATTCAGTGGGTTACTGGCAATGGAGGCTTAACAAGATGGGGGATATACAGTGGGCACCATATGCAGGGTGCAAGGCCTGGGGTCATGAGATCTCATAGTAGGAAAGATATATAGAGGATGCATTTTATGACTTGTATTATATGAGGTTTGTACAAACTGACTGCTGGTTGATCAGGAAAATGACATACATGATCTCCCAATATATGCCATCTAGGGTGCGGAGACAGATGGGACAGGTCTAGGAGGTAGTTCCAGATGGGTTCCCACATCCATTGGTGATCTAAGAGGTGGGGAACATCTAGGGAATTGGTGTAGATCTGCGCATAGCATGAGCATCATTTAGGGGGATGATAGAGGTGCCATGGGTTAGAGCATGGGAGTTGATACAGGATGTAGGAGTAGTCCCAACATACGCTCAGTGGTGGGCTGCACACAAACCTGTTAGACTGATAGTGCTAGGCATAGTACATGAGAATGAGAATCCTAGAGATGGAGGGGATGGAGGGGGCCATGATGATGAGGATGATGATGAGGAGGGAGGACATGGAGGAGGGGCCGACGGGAGGAGAGTCCAGCCTAGAGTTACAGCACCGAGGTGGAGAGGATAGGTACAAATACTTGTAGGAGGGTAGCCACTGATAGTTCATGATGTACAAGTATAGGGACAAGATCTACCACAGGAACAGGGGCCACAGGGGCCACCAAAATAGGGACAAGTACCACCAATGGGCTATGTAGCCTAGGATATCCATGATACCATGACAGTAGAGTGGGACAGTCTTTAGACTAAACTAGGTAGGGTACAAGGCTTGTTAGCAACATCTCAAGCAACTGAGGTGAGCATGCAGATAGAGATCTAGAGGATGCAAGGATTACTAGCTACAACACAAGCCATAGCCAGTATCCTAAAAATAGAGGTGGCTAGGGTATAGGGGGAGCTAGCAGTAGAGACCGCTCAAGGGGATAGTGCACAAAGAGCACTAGACATTTTACAGGCTCAGGTGGACAGTGGAAATTTTTCCATCATTGAGGAGCATGGTGATTTTTCAGAGGAGTTAGTAGCGATGTCAGCACAGATAGCAGCTCTGACCGCAAAGTGAGACCTAGAATGGAGACATGCGGAGGATTACAGAGCTGACCACGATATAGTGCATCTAGCAGGAAGGGCTGTAGGGGTTGGTTAGATAATGAAAAATGTGATGGTAGCACAAAGAGAGGTAGGGCAGAGAGGCTGAGAGGTAGCATATTACATGGGGTTCTATCACAGTGTAGTGCCTGAGGAGGCATGACAACTTGCTTACTTAGAGAGAGCACAAACAAAGAGCACAAGATGAGGCTCACAGGGATCGGTGGGGTTACCACCGCGCTGAGACAGCAATGCAGGACCATCATAGCCACCACCATGATTTATCTTAGACCATTTTTAACACACATTTTGGACACATCATGTACTATTGACACATTTTTGAGATATATATATGGATTTTTGGACTATTGGACTTTGATTTATGGACTTTTATGCTGCTATATGATGTGATTTTTATGCAGGATGTATGGATGCATTATGATATTATATTATAGATGTTATATGCTTTTTATGACTTATATGTAGGATGTATATGATGATACTGACCTATCTATGATGCAGAGATGAGATAAGATGCATATATGTTAGATGTTAGATGTGATGTGATATGATATGTAGATGTGTTGATGTGTATAGATGGATGGATTGGATATGCATTGATGTAATGTGATGGTTTAATAAATGTAAATACAACTATGATTTGTGAAATGAATCCTACAATGAATGAATTCTAAAATGATGTAAATGGCTTATCAATGCAACTAAATAAGTAATGGATAATGAATAACTAAATGTAACAATAATGATTAATGGATAATGAAAGAAGTAATAATGCAACTAAATAATGAATGAATGATGAATGAAATATGTTATGAAAATAAATGCAACCTTAATGAATGAATGATGTAACAATACAACTGCTAATGAATAATGATTAATGAATGGAGTAACAATGCAACTGATAATGAATAATGATTAATGAACTAAATGAACAATGCAACTGTAATGAATGAATGCAATATGAGGCATATGAGGACGCTATTTTTGCCTGTATCAAATAGGTCTAATAAAATCACTTAGGTGATTGGATAGGGGGAATAAATATAAACCTTTTCCAAGAGAAAAATCAAAATGCAATATGACCTAACTACAATATAAAAGCTAACTACATGATGACAGTGGGATTGATACCATGTTAATGTTGGAGAGAACACCCTAGTTTGATATTGCAAAAGGAGTTATGCACCATGTGCTAGAAAACACAAGTGACATGGTTCCTTTGCATGGAATAGACTCTCAGAGAAATAGGTTGGTAGGAACAAGAATGCTAGATATCAGGTATGATGAGATCTATGAAATTTTACTCATGAGGAGACACAGTATATTCAGATTGTTTGAGGGATTTGAGATGCATGAATCCTACCCCCAGTGAGGCATACATAGTCATAATTAAATATCAAAACATAAATGCACTAAAAAACTATGACAAGAAGAACATACCACAAATGACATGTATTTCACTATATACTCATCAGAACGAACCAAGATATAAAAGATTGAGGCTGTCATAATAAAGGCATAGTGAAAACACAAGACAAAATCAACAAAAAAAGGCATCCTGACCAAGTGGTCATTCAGTCCAAAAGTTCTTGCCATGAACAATTTTGATGTGAGGATTTGATAGAACAGCCAACACTGGAAGGATGCATCCTTATGGGTCAAACATTGATTGATAAAGAATGGGAATTCACTAACAATTTCTTGTGAATAGAATGATCATTAGGAAATTCAATTTGTCTATTGATTTGATGTAAAATGTTTGCGATCACTATGTCTCAAAAAAAGCTCAGTATTGATATGGTAAGCTCAGTCATGCAGGAATTTTTATTGTGAAAGTGGAAAGATGGTCAAGGAAATACCTACACAAATATGAGTAGTGACTCTTATTATGAAAGGTGATGCAAGCTATATAGATAAATGGTGGAAATTGATGGTGGATCTGACTACACATGGCACCTAAAATAGGTTTTCACCATGGTACTTATCCATTGCGCCACCAAAGTGGTTTTCATAGATGGACAGATTTATTTCTCTTTTTCTCTTTCTTTTTTGAGACTTTTGCCAAGATTTTTATATTTTTTTTATGCTTTTTATGCTTTTTAAATTTTTTTTCTTTTTTACTTTCTATTTGAATGTTTTTGGATTTTCTACTTTTTCAGATTTTTTGGATTTTTGAAAATTTCTGTTGTACAATGGACTACTGATGGATCAAGCATAGAAGCACTTGAGATGTATAATATTTATAGGATTAGAGATTGGATCTCCCTCTGGTGACACAATCTGATAATCACCTAAACCATACTTTGTTGTGACGATGAAGGGCCCCAACCAATTAGGTTCAAACTTGCTTTTCTTTTCACAGTTCTAGATGTTCTTCATATTGTGCTATAGGACAAGATCACCAACCTCAAACTGCCAAGGCTTGATCCTTTTGTTTAATTGAAGGTGAAGGTAATTTTGATACACACAAAGGTGGTGTAGGGCATTAAGGTGTCTCTCATCAAGGATTTCTAGCTCTTGTAAGAGGGCAAATCTATATTCTTCTTCGGATAATAGATTCTTGAGAGAAATTTTGAGGGAAGGGAGCTCAATTTTCATGGGTAAAATAGCCTTATTACCATAAACAAGGGAAAAGGGAGTGGCTCCCATGGGGGTTTGAATGGAGGTGTGGTAGGCCCAAAGGGAAGGATTGAGGTGAAGGTTTTATTCATAGCCTCAGCTTAACCATTTCTTTGTGGAAAGTACTTGGAAGAGGTACGGTGGGTAATGCTAAATTTTCTACATAGCTCTATGACATCCTTGTTCTTAAAAGGTCCTCCATTATCCATAACAATGTCCTGTGGAATGTCATAGCGATTGATAAGATAGTTCAAAATGAACTTTGAAATTTGTTTTCCAGTAGTGTAGGTGAGAGGAACAATTTCAAACCACTTTGTAAAGTACTCTGTAGCAGCCAGGATGTATTTATAGCAATTGGTAGAATTAGGGAAAATTTGGCCAACAATGTCGAGACCCCAGCGTGAAAAAGGCCAGGGGGTGATGGTAGGCTGGAGGGATTGGGAGTGAGTGTGTATCAAATCATCATGCTATTAACAAGGCACACACTTCTTCACATAGTTGTAGGCATCTTTCTCCATAGTAGGCTAGTAATATATAGTGCGTAACAAATTTTTGGCCAAAGTAAGTCCACTAGAGTGAGCCACACAAATTCCTTGATGTAACTCCTCCAAGGATGTTTGTGCTTCATCAGAATTCAAACACCTTAAATGAGTTCCATCAAAATGCTTTCAGAAAAGGGTATTAGCAAGGATTGTGTATCGGGAAGTGCAATGAATGAAGGTTTTACGTTGATTGGGAGTTAAATTAAGTGGGGTATGTCCATCACATAGGTAGGAATAGGCTTCTTGTTACCATGGGGAGTTGGGATCAGCAATTTCACACACCATTTTAGAATTTGGTTTGTCATAGACAGGGACCATAAGATTATCAACAAGAAACTTACACCGTGCGCTGTGTTCTGGCATAGTGATCAAGGACCCAATTGTTTCCATGGTGTCTGCTGCTTTGTTTTTTGTGCAAGGCATCTATTGGAAAATTAGCTTAGTGAAATGTGTTTTGAGATCCTCAACTGTACAACAATAGGGAAGCAACTTATCATCCTTTTTTTGAAATTCATCCATAACTTGTTTGATAACCAACTGTGAATCACCAAGCACCAATAAAGTCAGAATCTTCCATTGTATATCCTATCAAAGTCCAAGTACAAGGGCTTCATATTTTGCAATGTTCTTGGTACAAGGAAACTGTAATTTGTAAGATTTAGGGATGAGATCCCCTTTTGGTGTAACAAACAAGATTCCTACCCCCGATCCTTTCTAAGTAAAGGAGCCATCAAAATAAAGCTTTCATGGTGGACTCGGGGCAAGATTAAGGACTGATTCATCTAGAAAATTTTTGATCAAAGGATTTTTACCGTCAACAGGTGATTTAGCTAACTGATCTACAATTACTTGTCCTTTGATAGCTTTTTGATACACATAAACAATGTCCAACTCACTAAGAATCATGACCCATTTTGTTGTATGGCCTGTAAGAGTAGCACGTGCTAGGAGATATTTGAGGGGGTCAATTTTGGCAAAAAGATGAATCTTATGATTAAGCATATAATGTCATAATTTATTTGTACAAAAAACAAAAGCCAAACATGCCTTTTCAATCAAGGAATAATTCAACTCATAGCCAATAAGAGTCCTACTAAGATAGTAAATTTCTCACTCTTTTCCGATATCATCTAATTGTGCCAGGAGGGCTCCCAACATGACCTTTGTAGAAAATATGTACAAAATCAGAGGATGACCAGCAACAGGTGATACCAACATGGGTGGATTAGCTAGATAGCCTTTCATTTTCTTGAATACATTTTGACATAAGCAATCCCACTGAAACTTGATATTCTTGCGTAGGAGATGAGAGAATGGATGCACCTTATCTGCTAGTTGTGACATGAATCTTTTGATTGATTGTAGTTTGCCTTGTAAAATATGTAATTTCTTCAATTTTTTGGGTGGTGGCATCTCTAGGATTTCTTTCACTTTGTTTGGATCAACTTCTATTCCACATCGTGACACAATGTATCCGAGCAACTTACCAGATTGTACTCCAAAGACACACTTCTTAGGATTTAACCTATGCTTATACTTCTCTAATCACTCAAAAATGGTAGTAAGGATAGGAATATGTGATACCCTTGTTTTGGATTTACCTAAAAGATCATCCACATAATTTTCCATGATGACATGTAAAAGGTCATGAAAGATGGTAGTCATTGCTCGTTGATAAGTAGCTCCAGCATTTTTAAGGCCAAAAGGCATCACCTGATAACAGAAGGTGCCCCAAGGTGTTGTGAATGTGGTCTTGTGCTAGTCTTCTGGTGCTATTTTGATCTGATTGTAACTTGAGAAGCCATCCATAAGTGACAACATTTCATGTCCTAACATCAAATCCACTATAATGTCAATATTTGGGAGTGGAAAATAATCCTTGGGACATGTAGGGTTTAGGTCTCTGAAATCAGTGCAGATGCAAATGCCCCTAGCAGGCTTACCTAATGGTACAATATTAGAAACCCATTCAGGATAATCAATTGGTCTGATTACTTTAGCGTCCAACATTTTTTGAAGTTCTACTTTGACTACTAGTGCAACTTGAGGATGCATCTTGCAAAGTTTCTGCTTAATAGGTTTTACATTTGGATCTACAGAAAGATGATGCATGAAAATATCTGTATCTAGACCAGACATGTCTTTGTAAGTCCAGGCAAAGTTGATTTTGTGTTTATGTAGGAATGCTGTCATGTCTTTCCTTCTTGATCACTAAGAGAAACTGTAATGTAGGTGGCGTTTGGATCTACTTTTGTGCCTAGGTTGATTGGAATAGTATCTTCGATGATCATAGAGGACACTTTTGGTTCTAAAGATATAAATGGAAAGTTAGCCTCTCCCACCTCTAGTGCCTTAGAAAGGTTTTCACTAGAGGAAGCATCTTTTATTTTATCTTTTTCTTCATCCAAAGGTGCCTGCGAGAGGTTTTCACCAGAGGATGTATTTTCATTTTTGTGATTGAGAGAGTTAACTTGGCTACCGAAGTAGGCTTGTTCACTGTAGTGGATCTGATGTTCATATTATCAGGGATTCTTAAGTCCAAAGAGGGCTAAAATTGCCTCATCTAAATCACAAACGTCCAAAGCTGGTGGTGAGTCTTCCTGATCCTAGTTAATTAATTTAGGGTTTGTGAGGGGTAAATGAGGGGATGAATGGTCAGCTTGGGTGATAGTGAAGACATGGTGATTTTCCTTTAGGTAATCTTCAATATAGTGGAAAGGAATTTTGAATAACTCCTCCTCAGTGTCTGACTCTGAGGCAGCTAGACAATAACCCTTAGCAAAGTTATTCTTGGTCTCTACTGAACCTAATACATGTCCTTTAGGATAGCCATTGGCTATTATGATCTTATTCTTACCTGTTTCATTAGCTCCAAGGCCAGTACCATGATATCCCATGATTTTGACAATGGGAGTAACCTTAGGATAATTTCCTTTGGGGAAAATTATAGGTCGTTCTTCTTCATCACTATAGAGCCAATCAAGAACATTTTATTCCATGTGTTCATCTGATAGGGACCCCCAATGTTCAAAAATAGTTGATTTGCAGTGCATAAGAACTTTATCTTTAGAGAGGGGTAATGGTGATGGTCTTGCATAAGACTTTGGAGACAAAGGGAGTTTCCCAATACATAGAGCACTTTCAAATTTATACTCTCCCATGCCTTGATCTGTGAACGTGGCCTTTGTTCAGATGAGGAGGGTTTGTCTTCAATAGCCTTGTCTTCAGTAACTTTTTACTTTCCTTTGGATTGTTCAGCTGGTGTGTCTGATGTATTTTTTGGAACTAATGGAGTGTTTGAAATAAGGGTTTCCTAATTGAAGTGTTGGCCAAACTCATTAAGCGGACAATAGTTAGATTGTTTGCCTTCCAATCTCTTGCAGTATTGAAAGGGCTCAAGATCTCCATGAATTGTGATTTCTCTACCGTGATGTGGGAATTTTAGACATTGATGATATGGTAGATCTAGATCCATTACATGGAAAATAGTTTCAATCAAGATCAGGCCCACTTGTAAGGGTAGTGTGATCAAACCCTTGCTTTCTCATTCTCGATCATCATAGGCCTTTATTTTGATTCATTTATCTGTATCAATGGGGTCCTTAGAAAGACCAATATTACAAATCATTTTCAATGTGCACAAATTCAAGCCAGGTCCACCATCTATAAGGATTCATTTTATTCTTGTGGATTGGATTTTTCCTTCTATATGGAGGGACTTATTATGATGAGGGTTAGGACCACCAAAGTCCTTATCAGTGAAGATGAGATGTTCTTGTATGGCTAGGTTCGCTATCACAGCTTTAAATTGTGTAGCATTGATGTTCTCAGGGACACAAGATTCATTTAGAGCTTTATCAAGGATTTCTTTGTGAATTGGCGAAGTTGTTAAGAGTTCTAGAATGGATATCTATGCAGGCATCTTTTGTAACTGGGCCAATAAGTCAAAGTGTGAAGAAGGTCGAGTAATAGTAGATGGTGCAACTAGTGGATTTGTAGATGTAGAAGATTTATCAGTAGCTTGGATAGTGACTCTGGGTCTACGTGTAGTAGCATTACAATCAACAACTTTCAGGATTATGGTATTAACATACGCATTAGATTCTTCAATGTGGCCACAAAGAGAGTCAAACCCAAAGATATCATTTTCACTTAAACTCCCACACATTCGATCATGGCCTATAATAGTATTGGTAGAATAGTCATATGGGATCACATTTGATGCATTGTTTTGATTGTGAGGTGGGAAGGGCTGATTGTAGAATTTGAGTTTCGCATTAGATGATGATCCATTCTGACCTTCAACTTCAATTTTCCCATCCTCAATGAGATCTTGCACAAAATGCCTAAGCTTCATGCATTTATTGGTATCATTCCCCTTGATATGATGGTAATCACAATACTCATTATCTCTATACCAAATAGGTTTAGGTTGATTCTCACCAAAAGATCGAGTATTTGGGTAGACTATCATTCCTTGATCTGCCATTTGTTTGAAGATCACATCTAGAGGTTCTGCCAAAGCTCTGAATTGTCACCGTTGTTGATTGTCATTATTATTGTTTTTGTTATTGTAATTGTTGTGAGGAAATAAGAATGATTGATTGTGTGGCTATTGATTGTTGTTCTGATTGTTATTCTAATTTTGGTTCTAATTTTGATTGCTGTTGCGATTCTGATTTTGATTCTAATTGTTATTGCGATTGTTTTGATTGTTATTGTTGGATGCTTGGACATTTTGAACATGCTTGGCATCAGTCACTCTGTCATTGACAAATCCTTTATTTTTACTCCAAAATTTTAGTTTATCATTGTTGGAGGGAGTATAATGTTTGATGCTACCACTTTGCAAAATTCCATCTTCAATGTCTTTTCCCTTCTTGACATGGGATTCAAAGGTGTTAGGTGAAGCCATTTTCATTTGGAAAGACATCTCAGAGACTAAATTCTTTATGAAGATTTCAATTAAGTGACTATCAGGTATTTTCCATGGCATGAAATTTGTAATATGTCTCCATCATTGTAAGAAACTAGCAAAGGTTTCTCCATTCTTTGTTTTAGTATTGCACAAATCGCTGAGTGTTGCTTGATGCTCAATGTTATATGAATATTGTCCAACAAACTTCTCTAAAAGATCAGAGAAAGTAGAGATTGACCCATAAGGAAGGGCCATGGAAAATTCCAAAGCTACACCTCCAAGACTCCTAGTGAAGAGTCTTTTTAAGTAGTTCTCATTATAGGCAACTTCTTGACATGCAATGTAAAAATCTTTGAGATGTTGTAGAGGACATGTTTCACCTTTGTATTTCTTGAGTTTAGGCATCTCAAAGTTTGGTGGAAATGGTTGCATTGTGATAGAATTGTCAAATGGACAAGGAAAAATTTCTTCAAAAGAAAACTCCTTCTTGCCCCCATTCTATAAGCCTTGTACAATGCTTTTGAGCTCATTGAATTGTTGGGTGAAGTTTGGAGTTTTCTGTGTGAGAAACGGGGGTACATAACCTCTGCCTCCTCCAAATTGTGTAGCTAAAAATCTCATGGAGGTCATACCAATAGTAGGAGGAGGTATATATTAATAGGCTCATGATGTATTGGTTGCAGATGTTTTTGCCCCTATTGTTTGAAACAAAGATGTAGACAAGGGCATGGAAATATGCCCTATGTTGTTGACATTAGCACTTTCTCCTTGATTCGTTGTCATTTGAGTGTTGTTATATGTAGTATTGTTCAACAAAGTGCTTATGATCTATTGAATTTGTTAAGGTGTCAATTGAGGTATTGATGCAGTTGTTGACATAGGTTCTGATATAGGTACTAATGTGGAAGGTTTTCTAATAGGTCCTTTACCAGTGTCACGTGATGATGTAGCATTTGAAGTAGAAGCCTTGACTGTAGTAGCGGAAACAACAACTTTGGTGACATTTTGGGTAAGGAGTGTTTCATCAAAGTCAGTAGGAACCGTGACACCATTATGAATAAGATTCAAGAATATTTTAGCATTGTTATGCATAATGGCCTTCTCAACCATTTCTAAGTTGTATGGGTCACTAAGGAAGTCATTCACTTGGGTGGATCTTTCTTCTTGGTCTACTAGTTCAGTTTCTTTAGGCACTTCCTCAGCTTGTACCCTAGTTCCTTGAAAATATTTAGTGGAAAACGGATTCTCCTCACGGGTAGTAGTGTTGAATGTTGCACGCCTCATGTTTCTAGCTTAGGATTGAGTGACTACCATACAATGGTGGATTTATAAGAATGGAAGAAAAGAAGATGTAGGAAATGAAGTGGAGCAAAGATCTTGATTCTAGATTTGATTAAACTTGATTGGATTTGATGTTTGATTAAAGATCGATCGATTGATTCATTGAAGATTGATTGATTGATTGATTTAAAGGTTTTTGGAACAAAACATAAGTGTGACAAAACCTTATGATGATACAAACAAAAAAGGATTTAAAGCAAAACCTATTCTACTTCAAGATGGACTTGTGATCTCAAGTAGGATGGGACATTACTAAGGGATTTAAATTACTTGAGACAAACTAATGGTCTACAAGAAATGTTTGTATTTATTTGAGGATGAAGGTCTGTAACACTTTGATTAAGGTCTTTCAACCTAAAAGGATTGGTTTGATTTCATTGATCTAATGCTTCAAGAGAAGGAATGATGATAGAAGAATTGAGAAACTGATCCTAGAAGCAAGATGGTTGTTTAATCATATTTCTCAAGGGCAACAAAGGCATGATTGAGTGAGAATTTGGCCATGAAATTGAAGACTTTGTTGTTGTAAATGATTTTGTTAACTTTGTCACAATAATTGATTTCTTGATGAATTGATTTGGTAATGTGTTGGTACTCTTTGGATTTGTGAGTGGTTTATTTATGTTTCCTAATGATTGGAGGTGTTGGAAGCTTAACTTTCTTATGTTTCTTGAAATTGGTCATGTCATGAAAAATTTGATTTTGGCTGAATGATTGAATGATTTAGGACAAATGATTTTAGGGTCCTGTAGAAGGTCAAATTTTGAATATCTCAGCAAATTTGGAAGCTCACTGTTTTCAAGTGGAGATGGCGATCTCAGATGTAGCCGGTGATCTTTATAGATGGCGATGTACACAAATAGTGATCTGCATAGACGATGGATCTAGAGTGGAGATCACCAATTGTGGCTAAGGTAGTGTGTTGAAATTCTCAGAAATTTTTTGATATTCAGTCTGATTTTGGGAAAATTTATTCGATGGAAAGAACTGATTTCAACACATTCAAACCAAAAAACTAACAAACACATGTCTCAAAACAATCCAACAAGGGACAAAGCAACCATGAGGGATACCAACAAATGTGACATTAGGAAACCTTGATTTCAAATTGTATGATCTTGTTTGTGTATGTTCAAGTGACTCTTTCAAGCCACTTATGTTTTTACTGGGTCTAGCACAATGAAGATAATTCAAATAGTAGCTACCTTAGGAAATTGGCTTCACATGAAATATTATAGGCCCATTTCTTGGTAGTCATTCAGCTCACACAGTATTGTCACCCCGAGAAGGGCACCCATGTTTTTTCCTTTTGCCAGGTATTGTTGCCATGCTACGAAGATCTCTTTTGCAACACAATACCCTAGGACACGTATGATGGGAATCTTGGGGGGATAATATTCCCTCCCATTGCACTATAATAAGTCACAATTTAGAGGTGAACTAGGTAGGCTACTAATTTATAGTTGCTAGCAAGGTTTCATGGCATCCCCGCATTCAGTTTGTATGGTGTGAGACACTTAAGTCTCTAGTTCAACCATGCCAATATGCTGAGGATATTCACTCAGTATGGACTACCATTGAAAATGACCCACCCAAACTTGAAGGGATAAAGAGGACCTTTGGGTCGCACTTTATTTCTATGCTGGTTGAAGGGATTACCAGTTTGAGGTCATCCTCTAAAGGGGAAGCACACCCTCTAGATAGGCCTCTCTAGAAGCTTGATTAAGGTAAGCTTTCTCCTCACCCAAGATCCACGAAGGTGAGGGGAGAGGATATGGCTATAACTTAATCATAGTGTCACTTATGTTAAATGTTTTAATCTAATGACATATAGCTCGAAAGAAGTGTTGAAAAACACTTCTTCAAACACACCACGAAGTGTTCATTCCAAATTGAACTTATTAAAAGCAACTATAAGTTTTTCTATCTAAGAAAAATACACAATAGTATGATTAATCATTCATGTTCAATTTATTTCCCACACAGCAAAAAGAAATCTTGGAAATGTGTATTTATTTACCTTATGTCATTAAAGATTGGTGAAGTTCATTCCTTTAACATTCAAGATTGAGTGAGTTTTCATTTTAAACAACATACATTCCAAGACAAGTGTTTAATCATACAAGTTCATTTTAAAAAATATGGTAAAGACCATCTAGGAACCTGCATGAAATTCGTTAGTAGTTTGGAAGTTTAAAATATGGAATGTTACAAAACTAATGAAAACTCATAGATGACCAAGTATCATAGATGGTGATTTGCATAGACGGTGATCTGTGCAGACGGTGATCTGCAGAAATGACAAATCACCTACATGAACAGCCAAATACACACAGTCAAATTGTGCTAAAAATAGACTTAATCAGGCATAAAAATAAAATTTTTATCAAATCAGACAACATTTAACTTCTAAAGATGGTCTTACTGTCAAAAACCTGACAGTTAAAATACTAAAAATTTGATAAAAAGTAGTTTAAAACCACAGTGTTATAAGTTTGTTTCTGCACAGGTGGAGACAGTGAGTTATAGGCGCAGACAACTAATTTTGTAGACTGCTGAGGAGTGTAGACGGTGATCAGAAGAGACGGCGACTCTAGACCAGAGATGGGTCTGCGTAAAAATTTCAAGAACCACAGAAAATCTGCAAAAATATTAGAAAAAAAGGGACGTGGGTCCCATCGAGCGTGCCAAAAATGTATATGATAAAAGTATACCTACAAAGATAACACTAAAACATGCAAACGTTAGAGTTAGTCATTAGAAAAAAAGATTTAAAATTTAGCATGTTTATGATGAAATTTAAAATAAGAATCTTTCACCACAACTTCTGATGAGCCAAACAAGTGCACCCAAGCCTTGTTGATTTTCTCTTAGAGAAGTTTGTGGGTGTGCTCTCCCAACACAATACTAAAATCCCACTATGATTGATTGATGGATGAAAACTAAGTGCAACCAATGGATGTAATGAAGAGCTCAAGAGAAAGTATGAGGAAATTGTCTCAAGCTTTCATCAAATGTATGAACATGATTAATGCAAAATTGTGCTAAGAATGATATGCAAGATTCAATGAAAGGAAACTAGGTTCATTCAATTAATCCTAACATGTAATATATAGATTTAAATATGAAGTAACCATGAAATAAACTAAGAGATCAGATTGGAAAACATGAACTAATGCAATTCTAGAGCTATTTCAACATGATAATAATGCATGAAAAAGAGATGATTTGCTCTTGACAATGGCCTCTATTTATAGATTTTTTGGAAGAGAGAGAGGGCTTCGATGAGGTGGAGATCATGTGGCATCCACATAGGTGCCACATGAGGGACACATAATCCATGCAAGAGACCCACTTTTCTCACACATGTGTGAGAAACTTTGGATGTGATGGGTCAAAGTGTACTTAAAGTACACATGTGAAGGATCTTGTAAGAGAGTGTAAGAGTTTTAGTCCAATGAAACAGTTTTAGAAAGTGTAAGAAGATGTCATCATGGGTGTAAGAAACCTTCTTGGCACCAAATAAGGATTCTTTAGAAAAGTGTATTTTTGGAAATTTTCTCACACGTGTGAGAAAATAATTAGGACTAATTGTTGTACGAATCAATAAATTATTCTAATTAACCTTAGTTAATTAGTGAATAGGTTTATTTGGTGAGAGTGATGTGAAGTAGGGTAGGATCTAGGTTCAAATTAGCTTAATCTAAATTTAAAATTTAGATTAATTTGGTTTAGTAGGAATTTAAGTCATGTGGAGGAATAAATAAATTTAAAATTTATTTAATAAAGGGGAATGTATTAAATAAAATTTAATACATCAAAAGGGGGTAGTATTTAAATTAAATTCAAATACTTAGGAAAGTGAATCATATTTACTTAAATAGATAGAAGAATATAACAAATATAATTAATTAAAATAAACTATAATGTTATGGAAATATTAATTAAATTAATATAAGGATGATTTTAGACGTCTACAAATGCAACATACAAATATCTCAGTCCACCAAGGATTAGGAGTTTCAAAGGGTGTACATGAGAGAAAACCAAAAAATTTACAAAGGAAACCCTTGTTTAGGAGGCTTTCAGAACAGTGCACAAAGAAAATACTCTAACTTTCTTTTCCTATCTCTTCAGGACCTCAAACCAAAAGAAAATGAAGGTGATTCAATACTCCTTACATCCCAATTGGTATCATCACCTATTTTAATCATAAAAATCCATACGTAAAGTGGAAATTCAACTATTGCAGGAAAAATCAGTTATTTTATTGATTCAAAAACAAAAATTATATCATTATTGTTCACCTCACTTTCCACCCACCTAAAAGGGATTATGAAAGCATTCCCCAATGGTTAAAACTGTAATTCAAACCATGTGTCTTTTGGGGAAGTTGTTTTGACATTACAATAAAAAATTGCAATGTTGTCAAAAAGTTTCTTGACAACTTTTGACAGTTGCAGTGTCAACCGAGCAGTTGCTTCCAAGCAGTGTTAACTGAGTTACCAATGTTAACCGAGTTGCACTATAAGTACAAACTTATTGCAAAGAGTGAACCTAAGGGTCATTATTAACTCAAAAAGACTTAAAAACACTAGACAACCTAAATCCTAAGCTTTTGGGACCCTTTGACCATGGTTGACCAAATGGCTTACAAGTTGGGTCCATGATGTAAGTGTTCCAATGGGTTTGCTTGCACAATCTACTAAGTAGATCTTCTCTATCCTCTTCAAGGATCCTAATCTCCTCTAGGTCCTTATTAGGCTTAGGTCATTAACTAATTCCTAATCTTACTCTTCTCTAAGAGCCTCCTCTTGTGCTTCACCCTTTTAAAGACTAACACCCTATGATTACTTCACTTCTCCACTTATCCTACTCACACTTAGAAGAGTCTAAATGCCAATTTTCACCATAACATATTTGATTCATTTGTAGGGGTGTCCTTCAACATGTATACATCACATTTGATCAATTTAAAATCCATCTTGAGGAATCTCCTAACTCTTTGCAATCGAGTTCACACTTTTGGCTTAAGGAGGCGTAATTCCTTATAGCCCTATCCAAAGTGTTTTTCCCAATTAAATTCAAAATTTCCCAAATAACTTGAAAATATAAGACCATATTTAGATACCCTTTATCACCTTACAAGACATTGTTAAGGTTTTAAGTTTAGTATCCCTCCGTACATCGGGTTCCTACAAACTAGGTCTTATAGGGCTAATAGGCCTAAAAACTAGGACAGTCTGCAACACTATGCTAAACTTGTCCAAAGCTTATCTCCATTGATTGGTATGAACTTGAAAAACTTAGTATGTAAAGGGAACACAAAACCCTAACTTATCATGTACTTAGACCATACAAATCTATCTTCCCCTGCTCATGGAAACTCATTGTTTCTCCACCAAACCTCTAACCGGACAGTGCTTGCTTGCCTAGGGCTTGGTTCTAAAAATAGCTACTTGCCTTTCCATGAATCCTAACTCTAAAAATATGTACAATAATGACTCCCCTATCACTTCCATATATCCTTGTAAGTTTCCCATGGTTAGATTTCATGGGGAAGTCATAACTAGACTGACTAGTCAGGATAGGACTAGTGAACTACTTAAAACACAAAACAATTTAAACTAGACCTTAAAATACCTTAAAGAAACTTGGTCACTGAATAAGAAACATTAAAAAAACTCCTAAGAACACAAAACAACTATTACTCTAAATATTTCAATCCATAAAGTATAACCGTCACAAGGAAATGCTCGGGATTTATGGAAATACCAAATTACAGATTGTATTACTCTTCTCCAAATGTTACAATGAATACACTACTACATGATTTGAGTCTCTCATACACTATATGCCTTCTTCCATCATTTTAGGGCCTTGTTGGTCAATTCCTCACTCTGAGAAACAAGGATAATCTGATGTAACCATATTGCATGCAATATTTGTAATTATTGCAAATGTTGTCATGACAACAAAATAGCAACTTTTGGCATCTTTTCAATTATGCCTCCTTCCTACATTTTAGGACCTCTATCCTCTCTATTTATAGGATCCAAGAGCATTAAATACCCTATGGCATCTCTATGTCCTCATTTATGAGCTTAGGACACATTCAAGACTCTAACCCATCAACTAGCAACTAAGCCTAAGAATTTGAAAACTACAAACAATGGCTATTGATGTGACCTTAGTCCTAATGACTAACTCACTTAGCCTACATTGCAAAGACCTCCTAAGGTATAAATAAAATGAACCTATCTTGACTTGGCTAATGTCAAGTACAAGCCAAAATGAACAAACATGGAGGTTAGCCTAGGTGCTCCTGCACCAGTCCAAAAGGCTATAATGGAACACTTATGACTTGGACATCATCAAGACCCCCTAGGAGTCACACAAAGATGAGGAATTCAATTTTTTGTAGTGGGTTCTCCAGCACCATACTACCCATGGGATTTATAACTCAAGTTCCTACTTGAGTCAATTTGATCAATGGAAGTGCCATTTTGTTTGATCTGGTCTTCTATCATCCATGTAGTATCAATTTCAGGTAGGTCTTTCCATTTGACAAGGTACTTCATATAGGGTTTGGACCTGGTCTGTTTGAGGACTTTTGATTCCAAAATATTCTCCAATTCAACTAGTTTTCTAGGGGTGAGATTTGTAAAAAAATTTGAAACATTTGAAGGATCTAAGATGTTTGAAGTACCTATATTATCACAACTTGTATCATATTTTTGAGGGGTTCGATCAACTATCTTAAAGATTGGAGAAATAGACAAGGTAGGGGAAGAGATATTTTATAAGCTTTTTCACCCATTTTGTGCAAAATTGTGCATGGGCCAACTCTCTTCATGTGTAGTTTGGAGTATCTACCATTTGGTAATCTCTCTTTCCTGAGGTATGCCTAAAATTTATCCCCAATCTAAAAATGGACTTCCCTCCTTATCTTATCTGTCTGCTCCTTATACTTTTGAGTTTTCTGCAGAAGTTTAGACCTAACTTCTTCTTGGACTTGGGTAATGAGTTTTTCCAATTCTTCTCCCTAAGCACTAACTTTTAAGTCTCAAGGTAAGTCTATCAGATCCAATGAGCATCTTGGGTGCAAACCATTTATTGTTTGGAAAGGTGTTTTTCTAGTTCATCTATTAAGGGAATCGTAAAAAGAAATTTTTTTCTGTGGGAGGATGACATCATAAATCTGATTATGTTGGTTGGTTAGACATCTGAGAGAGTTCCCAAGTGCTCTATTCACCACTTCTAATTGGCCATCAATTTGTGGGTGATATGCAGAGCTGTAAGTTAATTTTGTCCCCAATTTCTTATGGAGTGTATGCCAAAAATGTCCTTGAAACTTAACATCACTGTCTGAGCCTATTGTTTTTGGTAGCCCATGAATTCAGACAACTTCTTTGAAGAATATTTGGGCAATGTGGGAGGCATCATTTGTACTTTTGCAAGGGAAAAAGTGTACCATCTTGCCAAACCTGTCTACAATAACAAACACACTATCAAATCCTTGTTTGTTTCTAGAAAGACACATAAAAAAATCCATGGAGATTGACTCCCAAGGCCTAATAGGTATTGGCAAAGGTTGGTATAGCCCCTGATTAGTGAATACACCCTTAGCTTTTTGGCAGATAGTGTAGACTTCCACAAATTTCTTGATGTCATTTGTCATCCTTTGCCAAAAGAAACTTTTTTTAATCTAGTCTAGAATTTAATCTAGTCTAGAGTTTAATCTATGCCAAAATGGCCACCCATGTGACCACAATGTCTCTCTTTGATGATATTCAGTCTCATATAACTCCTAGGTATGCAAAGTTGAGAGCCTTTGAACACAATATCATTTTGAAAGAGGAATTCAGAAATTTCAGTGTGATAAATCCCTACTAGTTGAAAACAAACCTTGAATGCTTCTCCAAAGTCTGGATCACCTACATAGATATTCTTTAGAGAATCAATCCCAATGCTTTGTACTTGTACTTCTTCAATTAGAACAAACCTTCTACTGAGGGCATCAGCAACCTTGTTTGCTTGTCCTTTCTTATGTTTTAGTGTGAAAGTGCATGCCTACAATTGTTCCATCCACTTTATATTCTTAATACTCAATGTTTATTGAAAATTTAGAGAGCTTAGTGCATGGTTGTCGGTATAGAAAAAAAATTATTTTGGTAAAAGGTAGTGTCTCAACTTTTTGATGGCTTGCACTACTGCATACAATTCAAGGTCATAAGTTGAAGATTGTTTCTTAGCATCATTTAGTTTTTGAGAGAAGAAAGCTATAGGCTTCCCTTCTTGGCTTAGGAAAACACCAATGGCTTGGTTGCTAGCATCTGTGTCCATAGTAAATATCTTTCTAAAATAAGGTAGGGTGAAGATAGGATATTGAGCCACCCTATTCTTCAAAAAATTAAGAGCATTATTTGCTTCATTAGTCCAAGAAAACTTAGTTTTCTTACCACCCTTAATGGGATCTAGCATGGGAGCACATACATGATTGAATTTTGAAATAAAATTTCTATAGAAAGTATCAAGACCATGAAATCTCCTTAACTCACCTTGATTTCTTAGAGTGGGTCTACTAACAATGGCCTCCACCTTGCTAGGCTCCATTTTTTAGTGTTCCTTTAGAAATGACAAACTCCAAGAAAGTAATTTCCCTCTACATGAAAGTACGTTTATCCAAGTTGATGATTTATTTGTTGTCATGAAGTATCTTTATCACCTACTCCAAATGGTTTAGATGTTCTTCTCTGCTGCTACTAGAAATTAGTATGTCATCAAGATAGATAACAACAAATTTTCCAATGAAATCAATGAAAATATAATTCATGAGTCTCATGAATGTTCTTGGGGCATTACTTAGCCCAAATGGAATCACAAGCCACTAAAACAACCCTTTAGTTTTCTTGAATGCAATCTTCCAATCATCTCCTCACCTAATTCTTATTTGGTGGTATCCTAATTTTAAGTCTATTTTGGAAAAGTAGCAAGCAGTCCCAAGCTGATCAAGTAGGTCTTCAATCCTTGGAATAGGGAACCTATACCTGATTTTTATTTTTTTATAGACCTAATATCAGTGCATAATATCCATGTTCCATCCTTTTAAGGTGCTAATATAGAAGGGACTACACAAGGACTAAGATTTGTTTGTATTAGGCCTTTGGTTAGCACATCTTGGACCATCTTTTAAATCTCTGCATTCTGATTTGGAGTCATCTTATAGGGTGATTTATTTGGAAATGAGGTAACTGGTATTAGATCAATTTGATGAATTATATATCTAAGGGGTGGGAGGGAAGAGGGTAGATCATTTTCTATGACATCACTGTATTTCTTTAGCAAATCTTTGACCTCTACTGGTATGGGTGCTATTTTATCAGATTCTTCCTTTTCCTTAGGCTTCATGATTAGTATGAAATTTTCCTCTTCTGATTCTTTCAATTTTTTCACCATTTATTTTTCCCCTATCATAATTACATCAGGTCCCTTTTCTAATTTTTGGTCAGGCAATGGCTTCATTGTAAAATTTTTACCATCCCTAATAATGGTATAGGTGTTCTTCCTACAACTGTATGTGGTATCCATGTCATATTTCCATGGTCTTCCTAGTAGAAGATGGCAAGCATCCATATCTAGAACATCACATAGGACCCTATCCTTGAATTCTCCTAGAGAAAATTCTACCATAGTTGTTCAGTGACTAGAATTTGTTTCCTTTTAGTGAGCCAAGAAACATGATAGGGGAAACGATCTGGTGTTTTCTTCAATTATAATTTCTATATCATTTCCTTAGAAATCAAATTCTATAATGAACCAGAGTCTATTAAAAAGTTAGATACCTTTCCTTGGCACTTGATCCTTGTTCTGAATAGATTCTTCCTTTGGGGTGGTTCTTGAGTGTGTAGTACTTGCAAGAAGGCTTTTCTCATCATCATGACTGTCCCTTCTTCAACTTCAAGTTCTTGATTATCTTCTTGGACCAACTATTATCTTCTTTCACCTTGATTGGTGTTCCTCCTCTTAGGGAATCTCCCTGCATGATGTCCAAATTGATTGCAATTGAAGCACCTTAGGGGTTCATTGGATCTTCGCCTACCCCTACCAAAATGTCTCATTCCTCTGAAGCCTCCTCTGTTTCTTGACTCTCCTTGATCTCTTCCTCCTTGATTTTGCTCCATGGGTCTATCACTGCTTGACTGTCCTCTACCCCATGAATTTCCTCTTCCTCTAAAATTTTTATTTGGATTGTTATTGCTCTTTCCTCTAGTACCTTGGTCTTGTCTTATTTTGAATTTGTCTTCAACTTTTAGTTCTAACTGAAATCATTATTGGACCGTAGTAGGAGAGAATAAACTCAACTCATCCTAGATATTTATCCTTAGTCCTTGCATGTATCTTGCAAGCTTGAAACTATCTGGCTCTACCATTTTAGATTTCATTTAGAGCCTACGAAACTCTTCAGTATACCTTGAGACATCCATCTCTTTTTGTCTCAGGATTTGTCTTTTCTTATGAATTTGCACTTTATAATGTTCTGGCACATAAGCCTCTTTCACTAAGGTCATCATCTTATTCTATGTGCCAATTGGATTCTTAGCCATCTTCACCCTCTCTTCTTGAGTGAGGTTCCACCAAGATAGGATAGACCCCTTCAACTTGTACTTTTCTATTTTCACATTTTGGTTCTTTGGTATCCCCTCATAGTCCAAGAAAGTAGTGAGTGCATCCATCTAGTCCATAACTTCTTCTCCATCCATATTTCCACTATAGACAGGAAGATCAAGCTTAGCTTCCATGGTTCTCCTCTCCATGGAATTAAAATTCTTCACAAGTAGCCTCTAGTCTACAGGGATCTCCTCTTCCTCTGGCAAAGGGGAGTCTTCATCACTCCCCTCTTCTTCCACCCTAGATTTTCCACTACTCCCATTGTTGACTTGTTTTTCCAGCTTCTCCATCTCTTGCCTCATCCACTTCCTTTCTACCACATTCTCCTTCACTTACCTTAGAAGTTCTACATTAGTCATTATGTTTGGAAGTTCACTCTCATCTCCTCCATATGACATGTCTACAACTTGAGTTAGTCCAAATATCTTTAAGTTGCTTTGATACCACTTGATGCAAATGATAGGGTATAACAAGGTAAGGGTACAATTTTCCCTTCATAACCTTCTAAGACAGGGTTCTACTGTTATAATTAATCTCTCTTTGGTTGTTATATTTACTAGGATAAACCAAGGTATCCTTTATTATTCTTATATATTCCTCCTTATGAGGAATCCTATACTTGGCTCACACACTTATGACATGTGGCATCCACAGAAATGGGAATTACAATGTAACTCCCTCCTCACCTCTCTATTTAAGAGATGGCTTTTCTTTCTCTAACACACATTAGACACAATTCTTCACTTCTTCTTGAATATCATTGTAACAGCATAGCTCACTCTCTCTCTCTCTAGGCATTTTTTCCCATTCATAATATTATCACGGGGGTTTTTTTTCACTTTTCCCCCTTCAAAATCTTGTCTCCTTGCCTAATTGTATTTTGGTGTATGCACTTAGTTTTGCGTTATTTATGGTATCACTTCTTAAACCTATCTCTTGGATTAAACAATTTCCTTGCTCTTTATCTTATTATTTTTTCTAATATGGTATTAGAGCAGGTTGGTTTAATCATCTTTTGTTTTTTTCAGGTTAAGGGGCTACCATATCTTGGTGCACTCCAAATCCGGAGACTTTGTTTGAGGAAGTTTTTTTTCTCTTCTCCCTAAGTTATTTTTCTTATATATTTGTTTTTTTTGTTTTTTTTTTTAAATCCTAATTCTTTAATCAAATTTAAAATTATACTATAACAAAAAATACTTTATAATCATATTTTCATATACTTTTGTTATTCTCAAATATTTCAAAAGAACTTAAAAATTCAAAAGCCTTTTAATTCTAATATTATATAGATTCAAATATTGTATTTGCAATCATTTATCTCTAAATTCGGGTGCTGCATGTTTGGAATATTTTTGTTTCAATTTTGCTATCATTCTCCTATATATCGGTTACTTGCACTGTTAATTGCCCTTTTTTCTTAAAAGATTCTCCTTGTTTGCATGCATTTTTTTCTGCATGCTAAAGCCTTCTTCTATAAATATTCTCTCCATTATTACTTTGCATGTCAGTCTTTTTTAGGTTTTTTCTTCCTCTTTTTGCTCTTCATTTTATAGCAGTGTATTGTTTTTCTTGTAGCTTTATCGATCATTTCAGTTTTAATTTATATCTTCAATCTGTGAGGTTCTTTTTCAAAAAAATTCTGGTATCTTCCTTCATGCGATTATAGTAGGCTTTGGTTCTCTCTTGGCTTTCGGTGCTTTGCATTTTGTTATAGCACCCAAATTCTTTCTGCGTTTATCCTCTTCTTTGTATCATCAAACAAACTCATTTGATATGGAGGCTTAAGCCACATATGTTGTTGATAGCTTATGCTAGCTGTTGGTCTCTATTTCCCTCTGCTTCACCTTTTCATGCCCTCTACCTACGTGAACCACCTTTTGTTTTTCACCACAACTGCCGCCACCTTATCTCGCCAATCCCTCACACCCCTGCTGGCTGCCTTCCCTCTGTCTTTTCCCTTATCCCTCCACTGTTTCTTTTTATCTGGCACCCTTCCTTTCTCTCTACATTTTTTCCCCCCCTCTATTGTGTTTTGTCCCGATCTCCCACCACCTCCCTTTGCTACTTCCTCTCCCAGCCCCGCCACCACCCTGCCGACACCCTGCCATCACCCCGACACCCTGTTGTCACCCTATCGACCCTTTGCCGACGCTCTGCTTTTACCGTAGATAATAGTCGGTTCCTTTGTTTAATTTTTTAATTAGATGTAATTTTTTATTTTTCATTTCGTTATATTAGATGTAGTTTGTTACTTTAACTTAGTTGTCGATTTTTTTAGATTTAGTTTTATTTTTTATAGTTGTTTTAGTAAGATTTAGTTTAATATAGATTTAGTTTTTGTATAATTTTTTTACTTTTAATTCATTTAGTTTCTTTTAAATAGATTTAATCTTAAATCTTAAATAGATTTAGTTTTAATCCTTTAGTTTTTTTAAAATAAGATATAGTTTATTTAGTTTCAGTTTTTTCTTAATTTAAATCTTTTTAGATTTAATCTTTCATTATATTTAGCTCAATTCTTTTAAATAGATTCAATTTTTTATTAAAAAAAACCTTAATTTAATCTTTTAAATCTTGCCTTTTTCTTAAAAAAAAAAGATTTAGTTGCTTTAGTTCACATAGTTTTTTTTAACTTAATCTTAGCTTATTACTCGTTATATTTCTATAGTTTTTAGGTTAAATCTTAAGTTATCAAAGTTTTTTAGTTGTAGCTTTTTTTCCTTAGATTTAGATTAATTATTTTAAATAGTTTTAATTTTTTTTTAAATATACCATATTCTTTTAGATTGACTTAGTTTAATAGTTTTAGTTTTAAATCTGTTAGTTTTTTTTGTTAATAAAAACTCAGTTTATAATAGATTCCATTTTAATCTTATAGCTTGTTTATTATAGATTCATTTTTTCAATAGTTTTAATTTAATATTATAGTTTTATGTCTTTTATCGTTGTTTTTAATTAGTTAATTTAGCTTTCTTTCCTTAAAGTTGTAAGGTTATTGCTTCTACTTTTCTCTTTTCCTGTTCGCTAACTCGTTTGTTTTTGCAGGGTTGTGCTTTTCTTAGGCTTTTTTCCTTTCTCCTTGCATGCAAGAGTTCTTGTTGTTATCTGTTACTCTATAACAACTTAACCAAGATCCTCTTGCTATTAGTTTTCTTAGGTTCTAGTTTTCCTCTGGTTGTTGGTTGTCCTTGCATGCCTCTTTGGCGTAAGCTTTTATAGCTTTCTACTATTGCATGCAAGTGTATATTGTCTGTTTTAAGTTTCTGCATTCTGTGATCTTTCTCTCTGTTTATCCCTAGTTTATAACTTCATTTCTTTCATCATGACTACCCTAATGCCATAAATTAAGTTAACTAGTACAAATTATCATGCATGGAAAACTCACATGACCTTCATCTTTAGATTCTGCCATATTTTAGATATTGCTACTGATGCCAGTTCCAAACCAGTAGCCACTACTTTTGAACCTGACCAAACTAATTGGCAGAATAAAAATTAGGAAGCACTTGGATTAATCGGGATCTCCTTAAGTCCCGAATTGTATGTTTTAATTTCTACTTGTACAGAAGCCCATCAGGCTTGGGACATTCTGAAAAATACCCATGACAGTACAAATGAGACTCGCAAAATCCAGCTTCAAGACCAACTTGAAGACCTCAGGTATACCGACTTCAACTCTGTTGATGATTTCTTGCTCAAGTTTGATTCCATCAGAGTTTTACTAATTGGTTTACAAGTTCCTCTTTCTGATTTAAGGATAATCCACATAAGTATTCGTAAATGTTTGCCTAGATAGTTTCAACAATTTATTACAAATATTTACTCTCAGTTAGCTATTCCTTCTTTAGCAACTCAATTAACTTATGTCATTTTTAAAAATATGTTGCGTCAAGAGGAAGCTAAATTAATTCAGTTTGGCATTCTTAAATCACATGAACATGCATATGTATCTCAAAGTCACAATAACAATAGATCTTCTAACACTAATCAAAATAACAATCAAAATCATCAATGATCTAACAATACTAATAATTCAAATAATAATCAAAATTATCAAAGATCTAACAATACTAACAATTCTAGGCCTTCCAATAATTATTCAAATAGGCCTCATTGCACCTATTGTGGTAAATATGGTCATTTAATTCATAACTATTTTAAAAAACAAAAAGATGACCAACGTAATTCTCAAAATTACTCAAATGGCAATGTAAATCAATCTCATTTTGCATTTACTGTTAGTGTTAATGCTTCTAAACCACTTGAATGGATTATTAATAGTGGTGCATCTCAACATGTTACATCTCATAAGGAAGTCTTTGATTCTTTGCAACCTGATTCTATGAATATTCCTATTTCTTTAGTTGATAATCATTGTCATCATGTTGAAGGAACTGGTAATGTTTTTGTTCCAAATGGTAAATTACATGATGTGTTGTATGTTCCTGATTTAAAAGCTAACCTTGTTTCTATTCCTTGTGACTTAGGAACTAAATTGGAAAATGATACTAACACTCCTTATGTTGATGCTACTTTTTATAGGCAACTAGTAGGAAGTTTAAATTATGTTACCCTTACTAGACCTGACATTTCTTATGTTGTAGGCTTAGTTTCTAGATACATGTCTAAACGTCAACAATCTCATTTAAAAGTTTCTAAAAGAATCTTAAGGTACATTAAAGGTACTCCAAATTATGCTTTATTTTATGATGCTAATGTTGGAAATATGGATGGAGTAACTGAGAGGGGAGGGGTGAATCAGTTACCACAAAAATAAATCCACAAGTCCCTTAGATGTCTTAAATATATATTGCTGTTACTCGGTAGATTAACTTATCATTG
>MU223871.1:3080858-3101152 GCA_018584345.1 Thuja plicata | reverse complement strand
CGACTGAGCTCGGTAAACTCTGTAAACTATCTTGCTGAACATTCTGAGCTCGGTAGACTCTGTCTGATGGCTGATATGACATTTGTGTAACATCAAGGACAATACACAATTAAACAATTGTTTCCAATAGCTAATGCTAATTTTACTCTTAACAGTTATCCTAATTCAGATCTAGGAGGTGACCCCAATGATGGGAGATCCACTAGTGGTTACTATTTTTTCCTTGGTTCAGGTACAATTTCTTGGAAAAGAAAAACAGCAACAATCAGTTTCATTTTTTTCTACCAAGGCTGAATATAAAGGTTGTACTACTACCTCGAAAGAAGCACTATGGCTTTGAAGATTACTTGCCAATTTGGGCTTACCTCAGCATGATCCCACACCTTTATACTGTGATAATCAAAGTGCAATTGCCTTAGCAAAGAATCTAGTTTATCATGCAAGATCAAAGAAAATTTCTCTCCATCATCACTTCATCAGAGAACACATTCAAGACGAACAAGTGTCCCTCTTTTTCTGCAAAGGAGAAGATCAAGTTGTAGATCTTTTGACAAAGCCTCTTTCTATAGAGAAATTCCAGATTCATTGTACAAATTTGGGTTTAACACCCTTTGATTGTAAACCCCCAAGTAAAGATTAAAGGGGGCTGTTAGAATTAATCTTTCCTTGGTTGTTATATTTACTAGGATAAACCAAGGTATCCTTTATTATTCTTAGATATTCCTCCTTATGAGGAATCCTATACTTGGCTCACACACTTATGACATGTGGCATCCACAGAAATGGGAATTACAATGTAACTCCCTCCTCACTTCTCTATTTAAGAGATGGCTTTTCTTTCTCTAACACAAATTAGACACAATTCTTCACTTCTTCTTTAATATCATTGTAAGAGCATAGCTCACTCTCTCTCTCTCTCTCTAGGAATTTTTTCCCATTCATAATATTATCACGGGGGTTTTTTTTTCACTTTTCCCCCTTCAAAATCTTGTCTCCTTGCCTAATTGTATTTTGGTGTATGCACTTAGTTTTGTGTTATTCATGGTATCACCTCTTAAACCTATCTCTTGGATTAAACAGTTTCCTTTCTCTTTATCTTATTATTTTTTCTAATATCTACACAATCCAACCCAAAAAGCCTAGACTTACACATTTACAAAGGATCACAATACTTTCACAAAAATCCTAACAACATCTTGTCATGACTTCAATTCTTAGACAAAGATGTGTGGTTCATTACTTCAATGCTACTCCTTATGCAACCAATATCTAATTGATTCATAAGATAAAAATGAAAATCTTGATTTTTAGGGGTTGAAATGATTTGTATAGGGTTTATATAGGTTCCATGGAACATGTTACAACCATTGAGATAGTCCAGGGTAACCCTTGGATGACTATTCCTTAAATGAGCCTCCAATTCCTAGTAACCCAAGTTATAGGGCTAAAGGATCATAACTCCAAAACTTCCCACTAGACCCAAAGAAATAAACATAGTTAAAAGTACCCTTTATGGAGTAATACCAAATCAAAAATCCAAGGGTTTGGAAGTTTTGAGAAATAGATTGAATCTCAACAAGGTCAGATAGGCCTAATTGGACAATTACGTCACTTTATTGAAGGAAGTAGCCCAAATAATTAACAAAGGACAAAACCAGTGTTTGGATTGCACTAGGATTGATTCCAAACCACTAGATGATTTATTACAAGGATTGATTCAACCCACAGGTGAGACTCTCATCACTTTACCATTTTGGTCTATGGTCGCCACATAGAGATGTCTACCTTAATTCATCTGAACCAAGAACCAACACTCACTTCCCTGAAAACCAACTCTAGAATCATCAATGCAACATAAAAATCTCTCATTCCACCAAGGAATAGGAATTTACAAAGCTGGACATGAGATAAAACCAAAAATTTATAGAGGAAACCCTGGTTCAGGAGGGTTTCAAAATAGTGCACAAATAAAATACTCTAAATTATTTCCCTATCTCCTCAGGACCTCAAACCAAAATAAAAATGAAGGTGATTAAATAATCCTTACATCCTAATTGGTCTTATCACCTATTATGATTGTACATGTCCCTACAAAAAATGGAAAGTTGACTGTTGTAGGAAAAATCAATTATTTTATTGATTCAAAAAAAAAAATTACATCGTTATTGTTCACCTCTCTTTCCACCCACCTAAAAGGGATTATGAAAGAATCCCCAATGGTTAAAATTTTAATTCAAACCATATGTCTATTAGTGAAGTCATTTTGACATTACAATAAAAAATTTCAATGTTGTCAAGAAGTTGCTTGACAACTTTTGACTATTGTAGTGTCAACCTAGTAGGTATTGGAAAAGGTTGGTATAACCCTTGATTAGTGGATACACCCTTAGCTTGCTGACAGAGAGTGTAGGCTTCCACAAACTTCTTGATGACATTTTTCATCCTTTGCCAAAAGAAACTTCTCTTAATCTAGTCTAGAGTTTTATCTATGCCAAAATGGTCACCCATGCCACCACAATGTTTCTCTTTAAGGATATTTAGTCTCATAGAAATCCTAGGTATGCAAAGTTGAGAACATTTGAACAAAAGATCATTTTGAGTGAGGAATTTAAAAAATTTAGTGTGTTATTTCCCTACTAGTTGAGAAAAAACCTTGAATGCTTTTCAAAAGTCTAGATCACCGACATAGAGACCCTTCAAAGCATCAATCCAAATGCTTTTTACTTGTACTTCTTTAGTCATGATAACCCTTCTACTAAGGACATCAGCAACCTTGTTTTCTTGTCCTTTCTTGCGTTTCAGTGTGAAAGTGTATGCTTGCAATTGTTCCATGCATTTTATATTCTTAATACTCAATTTTTATTGAGAGTTTAGAAATCTTAATGCATGGTTTTTAGTATAGAAAAAAAATTCTTTTGGTAAAAGGTATTGTCTCCACTTTTTGAGGGCTTGCACTATTGCATACAATTCAAGGTCATAATTTGAATATATTTTCTTAGCATCGTTTAGATTTTTAGAGAAGAAATCTATAGGTTTCCCTTCTTGGCTTAGGACAACACCAATGGCTAGGTTGATAGCATCTATTTCCCCGGTAAATACCTTCCTAAAATTAGGTAGGGTCAAGATAGGATATTGAGCCACCCTATTCTTCAAATAATCAAAAGCATTATTTGCTTCATTAGTCCAAGAAAACTTAGTTTTCTTACCACCCTTAATGGTATCTAGCATGGGAGCACATACATTACTAAATTTCTTAATAAAATTTCTATAGAAAGTAGCAAGACCAAAAATTCTCCTTACCTCAACTTGATTTCTTTGAGTGGGCCAATTGACAATGGCCTCCACCTTGCTAGGATCCATTTTTAGTATTCCTTTATAAATTACAAACCCCAAGAAATTAATTTCCCTTTGCATGAAAGTACATTTATCCCAATTGATGATTAATTTGTGTTCATAAAGTATCTTTATCACCTACTTCAAATGGTTTAGATGTTCTTCTCCGTTGCTACTAAAAATTAGTATGTCATCAAGATAGATAACAACAAATTTGCCAATGAAATCAATGAAAATCTCATTCTGAGTCTCATGAATGTGCTTGGGGCATAACTTAGCCCAAATGGAATCACAGGCCACTCAAACAACCCTTTAGTTGTCCTCAATGTAGTCTTCTATTCATCCCCTAGCCTAATTGGTATTTGGTGGTATCGTGGTTTTAAGTCTATTTTAGAAAAGTAGCAAGCATTCCCAAGTTAATGAAGTAGGTCTTCAATCCTTGGAATAGGGAACCTATACTTGATTTTTATTTTTTGTATATCCCTACTATCAGTGCATAATCTCCATGTTCCATCCTTTTTAGGTGCTAAGATAGAAGAGACTGCACAAGGACTAAGATTTGCTTGTATTAGGCCTTTGGTTAGCATATCTTGGACTTGATTTGAATTCTAATTATTCTGATTTGGAGTCATCTTATAGGGTGTTGTTGTTATACACTAAGTTGTGCACCCTTTCAATCTTTCATAGTCTTGATAACCTAGTATAACATGAGAATCATTTCCAGGTTGTGGGACCTTTGCTAACTAAAATGAGACCTCTGGATTCTAGGCCAGTTCCTTTTTGATAATCACCCAAATTCCCTTCTTAACATGAAAGTAAATTCTTGAGGGAAAAGGGATAGAAATAATGCATGGAAGGGAAATAACTAAAAGAAAACTATCCTACTAGGTGATACATCAAAATTATTTATGAATTACTGCATAATGAGTGAGATCAACACACAAACTTAAGTCTAGGAGAACACAACTTTTTGAATAGGTTTGCATAAATATTTCATAGAGAGGTCTGAAATAGAAAGAAGCTATCCAAGGAAAGAAAATATTTCACAAATAATATATTTCCTAAGAAATTTAGACATGGACTACAACCTGCAAACAAACATTCACTTCTGCAACTAGGCACGAGAATGAGACAGAGTGATAAGGGATTGAAAAATATCCACAAACTCATTCAAATAAAATTATCCACAAGGGTACACATGAATTGCAGAAAGGAAGATGGCTCAAGAACCCTAAGATATCTCTAAAAACATTCAATATACTTAATTTGATAAGAGAAATTTAGAATAGGAAGACATGAGGGCAGAAAGGATGTCACATAATACCTTGGAATATCTGAATATCAATGAAAAAGTTACAACTTCTAGAAACTAGAGGGACAAGAAACGCCACATATAATTTTCATCAACTGGAAATTCTTTAGCTAAAAAGCTCTGAAACTAACTTATATACACTACTCCTCTAGCACACAAGATCAAGAGATAATCTGATTCTAGAAATTAGGGTTTTAGTACATTTGCAATAGAATAATAAAAAACCCTAATACTATCAATTATGCTCATCAATGCATTCTGAAATATCTGAAATGATCTTATATGTATTTGAATATCTTCCCTGCTACCATAAATACAACTTTGATAAGTCAACACAATCTGTCTCTTTGTCAAATTCCTGAGAAATCGTGCCACCACCATGAACTCTGAGAATCAGATCTTTTGAATTTTAAATATTTGAACATGCAACAGTCATATGTGGCATGAGATAATTTTATCAAAGGCTCAGAAAATCTTTGACCTTTTCTTTTAAAATAGAGTCATCAATCTTCATCTTTACCCTGATTGTCTTAAACCAGCTTTAACCTTCCCTTTACCCAGGTTACCATATTCCTTTTATGTCTCAAAGTCACTAGACATTTTCCTTAACCTTGTTTACATCATGAGATATCATGAAAATGGAGTCACGTAATCTCCCTTCCTTTCACTTAACTCTACATCTATTTAGAGACTTGGTGACAACCACAAGATCTGATCAAATCAATGACTATAATCGTATCTTGAACTTCAATCTTTGCAACCCTAATTTCATCTAGCGACAATGTACTAAGTATATCTAACCAAGGACACATGGTACCATGGCACAATGGCTCATACATTAAATAGACTACATCTTTACTTCAAGTCGTAACACCAACCATTGGATCTTTTCTAAGTTGCACAAAGATTACCTTTGCGTTGTCATAAAACCTTCACTCAGATTTGACTCATCTTTAACCATGGTTCACTGAATCCTTTATGTCTCTGAGTTGCTAAATATTTCACCTAGCTATGATTTCATTAAAAGATCATGCCACAAGTGCAGGATTAGAAATTTGATCAACGACTCTCTCTAAGTCATGTTCACTTTCAAGCATATTCCATCTTTTCATGAGACTTCACAACTGCATACATAATACCTCATTCCACCTCTACCATGTGCTGATCTATCATTTCCCCATGATCACCAGACTGTAAATCCTTAACCCTTTGATCAAACCCACCTTCTAACCATGGTTATTTCAGAGACCTGGTGACTGAACAGTCTCATGGTCTCGAAACACTTTGTCTCATCATGATTAGTTCATGAGACTATGCAATTGAAGGGATCTAACTCAACTCTTCTCCAAACTCAGGTTATATCTGTGGGTTAGAAAATACATTGAGTCATGAGATCTCCAGATATTTTGTTAACTGTGAGTTACTTCGAGAGAATAGGTGACTACCTTTTGATTAAACACAATCCAATGAATGCCACTAAATCTCTAGACCAAATGATAATATTCTTTCCTTTATGGAGACCACGTGACTAAGGCAATCTTGTAGTCGCTTGACAAATAGGAATATTTACTTTTCATTACACGACTAGGAGACTAAAGGCAAGGCATAATACACACATGACTTAAAATAACTTTAGTCATCCAGAAAAGGTAATAAGAAAATAGAAAAGGCATTGGCCGAGCTAAGGTTTATATCAAATTTGCAATGGGTTTTCGACACTTAGGTTATTTCTCATGAACTAGCAAACCAGAGAGCTGAAAAGATTACAGAGGACACAACCAAGACCATACAATTTAAATATTTTAACAGGCTGGACTCTACCCTTGTGGGAGCCAAATTTATTCCACCTGTAGCCAAAGATTTACCAGATGGGGAAATTTTGGATAACATTTTGGTAATTTTTGTGGGATGTCTGCCTACTAGACATTGAGAACCAGCAGCCTTTGACATCCATTGGGCATAGATTCATCTTCTAAGCAGAATAGAACCCTCTGGAAAAAAATGAAACTAGGAAGAGGAACCATGAACTTTGCACAAGCACTTCTTGGAAAGAAGGAAACTAAACTAAAAAGCAGGAAGAAAGCAGGGACACTAACCTAACATAAACTAACCATTGCAGAAAATTGGTTAAACAAAAATATTCACTGGAATGTTAAAATAAATACCCTTCCTCATTAAGATATTTTGCATGTAATGCATAAGGATAGCTGGTAGCATATGAGGCACATAAAAGTACATCAAATAATGATGGACTGCCTCTACAAAGATAGGATCAATTTTACTCACCTCAAATCGATCATATGGAGATGTCTCAGTAAACTCGCTCTGGGCCAAGTATCTGATAGGGTAGCCTCTTGAAATTCTAAAAACAAAATTTCCTTATTGGTTTCTTCTTTATCTTCATGGTTTCCTGTCATTATGGATAGCCATGTCAACTCCTCTTTCATGGTTAGGGGATTTTCATCTTCTTCTTTTAAATAGGCTAAGAGCTCATCAAAGTTGTCAAGATCCTGAAGATCTAGAATTGGCTCCAACTTATATTCATGTATAAGGTCTTCACAAAGAGAGTAATCTAAGATCATACCTCTTTCAACAGTCACACAATTTTTAACCTCTACTCCAAGGAACATAGATTCCTCACATAATCTATCACAAAAACCTTCTATGATTTTAGAGAAATCATTTTCTTCAGGGGTTTTGTCTATGTTCTTTTCTTGGATAATGTCTTCCATAATTGTAGGTTCATGAATTAGCATATCATCAGGATCTATTCCCCCTATCTCTTGCAAAATTATAGATGTGGTCATGACCATATCTCCCTCATCCTACTCAAGAAAACCATACAACCCATTGAACAAGGACATGACATTTTCCCCTTCAACAAAAAAGGGAAGCTTATCAAATAAATCCACCAAGAGCCTAGGTTGAACATCAATCTCCACTTCTTCACCTTTTTATCCCAACTTTTCATAGTCATCACTCAATATTGATACCTTAGATTTTCTCTCCTGCCCATCACATGAAAGGTCATCTAACATAGGTCCTTGCTCTGATACTTGATCAATATCCTTGAAAAGACTTGGCATTTGATAGCCGAGAGGTAGATTCCATTGAGGTTTCCATGGCAGTTCATCATCTTGAGAGACCTAAAGGGTCTCTTGGGATAGACATTCATGTGCTTGAAGGATGTCACTAAAGATTGGAAATGAACACTTTATGGGCTCTTCATGTGTAGGATTTTTGGAGAGATGAGAATTCCATCTTGGAATTTTAGATTTAAGAGCCTCTTGCTCATCAATTCATGATTTTAGCTTTGTTTTCTCAATATCAGCTTGGTTTTTAAGCTCTTCTTTCCATTAGTTCATTTTCTTCTCATCACCAAGGGCCTCTTCCATTTGGTTAGAAACTAACTCTTGCTCATAGCTTTGATCTTCCATGTCTTTCTTCTCCCTAATCTCTGACAACTACTTAATCATGTCTAACAATAGACTCTTTGTCTTTTCACACACCTCCTTCATTCCAACCAAGTCTGAGCTCTGAGGCTAGTTGGGAATATTTATATGTTGTTCAGGCATCAAATAGCCTCTTTGGGACTGGTTATAGTTTTTGAGTATTTTTCCAATTAGGCTTAGCAGGGGAGGGTGGGTGGCAAGCCTGATGAGTCTACATCTCTTGAATCTCTTTTTTGTCTCTTTTGTGCCCATGATGCCTCCAATTGGAGATTATTCTCATGAGCATGTGCATGGATATATTGATTAGGGGCATATTGAACATATTGGCACCCTACTATGATATGGTAGCTTGGGGTAAAAGAAGGCTTTGGATGATTCTCATATGGCTTCTTAGCACATTGAGTATTATTCTCATGATAGGATGGTGAATAACCTGACTATCCATAATAACTTTACATGTATACTCATGTAAATAGCTAGAATTTTGAAAATGAATGATTTGAAACATACCAGCACTTGATCTTTGAAAACCAGTAGACCTTCTAGAGTCTCCAGATATGTAGCACAAGGATCTCTTCTAGGTTTGTAGTATGTTATCAGCATATCAAAGATAACATATCTTTGAAAATAAAATTCTTTTTTGGTCCCACTGGGCATGCCATAATTGTTACGACCAAGGTGGGAGGGCTTTGAATATGAACTTCTTTTGTGGCCCCACTGAGCTTGCTAGAATTGTTACGATCAAGGTGGGAGGGCTTTGAATGTGAACTTATTTTATGAGTCCCACTGGGTGTGCCGTAATTTTTATACACTAAGTTTTTCACCCTTTCAAGCTATCATAGTGTTGATAACCTAGTATAACATTGGAATCATTTCTAGGTTGTGGGACCTTTGCTAACTGAAATGATACCTCTGAATTTTAGGTTGGTTCCTCTTGGATAATCACCCAAATTTTCTTCTTAACATGCAAGTAAATTCTTGAGGGAAAAGGGATAGAAATAATTCATGGAAGGGAAATAACAAAAAGAAAACTATCCTACTAGGTGATACACCGAAAGTAATTATGAATTACAACACAATGAGTGAGACCAACACACAAACTTAGGTCTAGGAGACCACAACTTTATGAATAGGTTTGCATAAATATTTCATAGAGAGGTCTAAAATAGAAAGAGGCTATTCAAGGAAAGAAAATATTTCACAAACAATAGCTTTCCTAAGAAATTTAGACACAGACTACAACCTGCAAACAAATATTCACTTCTACAACTAGGCACAGGAATGAGATAGAGTGACAAGGGATTGAAAAATATCCACAAACTTATTCAAATCAAATAATCCACAATGGTACACATGAATTCCAAAAGGGAAGAAGGCCCAAGAACCCTAAGATATCTCTGAAAACATTCAATATACTTAATTCAATAAGAGAAATTTAGACAAGGAAGACATGAGGACAGAAAGGATGTCATAGAATACCTTGCAATATCTAAATATCAATGAAAAAGTTACAATTGCTAAAAACCAGAGCGAAGATAAATGCCACATAATTTTCATCAATTGGAAATCCTTTAGCTAAAAATCTCTAAAACTAACTTATATACACTACTCCTCTAGCACATAGGCTTAGGAGACAATTTGATTTTAGAACTCAGGGTTTTAATATATTTGCAATAGAATAATGAGAAACCCTAATACTGTCAATTCTGCTCATCAATGCATCATGAAATATCTGAAATGATCTTATATGTCTTTGAATATCTTCCTTGCCACCATAAATACAACTCAGATAAGTCAGCTCAATCCATCTCTTTGTCAAATTCCTGAGAAATCGCACCACCGCCATGAACTCTGAGAATCAAATCTTTTTAATTTTAAATATTTGAATATGCAATTGTCATAGATGGCATGAGATAATTTTATCAATCACTCAGAAAATATTTGACCATCTCTTTTAAAATATAGCCGTCGATCTTCATCTTTACCCTGATTGTCTTAAACCAACTTTAACCTGCCCTTTACCCAGGTTACCATCTTCCTTTTATGTCTCAAAGTCACCAGACTTTTTCCTTAACCTTTTTTACATCACAAGATCTCATGACAATGTATTCATGTAATCTCCCTTCATTTCACTTAACTCTGGATCTATTCGGAGACTTGGTGACAACCATAGGATCTGATCAGAATCAACTGCTATAATCGTATCTTAAACTTAAATCTCTACAACCCTAATTTCATCTAGTGATGACGTGACTGAGTATATCTGACTAGGGACACATGGCACCATGGTGCAATGGATCATACATTAAACATACTTTAGCTTTACCTCAAGCCATAACGCCAACCATTGGATCTTTTCTAAGTTGCACTGAGATTACCTTTGCGCTGACATCAAACATTCACTCAACTTTGACTCACCTTTAACCATGGTTCACTAAATCCTTTATGTATCAGAGTCACTAAATATTTCACCTAACTATGATTTCATTATGAGATCATGCCAGCACCACAGGATTACAAATTTGATCAACGACTGTTGCTAAGTTGTGTTCACTTTCAAGCATATTCCATCTTTTCATGAGACTTCATGACTGCATACATATACCTGGGTCCACCTCTACCATGTGTTGATCTATTATTTCCCCATGATCACTAGACTATAAATCCTTGACCCTTTGATCAAACCCACCTTTTAACAATATCATGGTCTCAAAACACTTTGTCTGATCATAATTAGTTCACAAGACTATGTGACTGAAGGGTTTTAACTCAACTCTTCTCCAAACTCAGGTTACATCTGTGGGTTAGTAAATACATTGAGTGACAAGATCTCTGGATCTTTTGTTAACTATGAGTTACTTCAGAATACTAGGCAACTACCTTTGGATTGAACATGATCCAATGACTATCGCTGAATCTCTAGACCAAATGAGAATATTCTTTCCTTTATGGAGACTGCGTGACTAAGCAAATCTCATAGTCGCCAGACAAATAGGAATATTTGGTTTTCATTATGTGACTAGGAGACTAAAGGCAAGGCATAATATGCACATGACTTAAAATAACTCAAGTCATCCAGAAAAGGTAATGAGAAAATAGAAAAGACATTGGCCAAACTAGAGTTTATATCAAATTTGCATAGGGTTTTAAACACTTAGGTTATTTCTCATGAACAATGCAAACCAGAGAGCTAAAAAGATTATAGAGGACATAACCAAGACTAGAAAATTTAAATATTTTCATAGGCTGAGCTCTACCCTTATGGGAGCCACATTTACTCCACCTGTAGCCAAAGATTTTCCAGATGGGGAAATCTTGGATAACAATTGTATTTGTCAATGAGGAACCTGGTATTAGATCAATTTGATGAGTGATATATATAAGGGGTGGGAGGGAAGAGGGTAGATCATTTTCTATGACATCACTATATTTCTTTATCAACTCTTTGACCTCTATTGGTATGGATGCTATTTTATCAGATTATTCCTTTTCCTTAGGCTTCATCATCAGTATAAAATTTTCCTCTTCTGATTATTTTAATGCTTTCACCATTTCTTTTTCCCCTATCATAATTACACTGGGTTCCTTTTCTAATTTTATGTCAGGCAATGGCTACATTGTAAAAGTCTTACCATCCCTAATAATGGTATAGGTGTTCTTCCTACAAATTTAGGTAGAATCCATGTCATATTTCCATGGTCTTCCTAGTACAAGATGGAAATCATCCATATCCACAACATCACATAGGACCTTATCCTTGATGTCTTCTAGAGAAAATTATACCATAGCTATCCAGTGACTAGAGGTTGTTTCCCTTTAGTGAGCCAAGAAACATTATAAGGGAAAGGATGTGGTATTTTCTTAAATTCTAATTTCTGTACTATTTCATTAGAAATCAAATTCTCTATTGAACCATAGTCTATTAACAAGTTACATACCTTTCCTTGGCACTTGATCCTTTTCAGAATAGATTCTTCCTTTGGGTTGGTTCTTGAGTGTGTTGTACTTGCAAGAAGGATTTTCTCATCATCATTACTGTCCCTTCTTCAACTTCAAGTTTTTTATTATCTTCTTGGACCAACTATGCTCTTCTTTCACCTTGATTGGTGTTCTTCCTCTTAAGGCATATCCCTCCATGATGTCCCAATTGATTGCAATTGAAGCACCTTAGGGGTTCATTGGATCTTCGCCTACCCCTGCCAAAATTTCTCCTTCCTCTGAAGCCTCCTCGGTTCCTTGAATCTCCTTGATCTCTTCCTCCTTTATTCTTCTCCATGGGTCTGTTACTACTTGACTATCTTCTACCCCGTGACTTGCCTCTTCCTTGAAATTTTTATTTGGATTTCTTTTTCTCTTTCCTGTAGTACCTTGGTTTTGTCTTCTTCTAAATTTTTCTTCAACTTTTAGTGCTAATTAAAAGCACTATGGGACCATATTAGGAGACCATAAACTCAACTCATCCTGGATATTTATCCTTAATCCTTTCATGTATCTTTCATTCTTGACACTCTTTGGCTCTACCATCTTATATTTCAATGAGAGCCTACAAAACTATTCAGTATACCTTGAGACATCCATCTCTTTTTGTCTCAATATTTGTCTTTTCGTATGAAGTTGCACTTTATAATGTTCTGGCACTTAAGAATATTTCATAAAGGTCATCATCTTCTTCCATGTTCCAACTGGATTCTTATCCATCTTCACCCTCTATTCTTGAGTGAAGTTCCATCAAGTTAGGGTAAACCCCTTCACCTTGAACTTTTCTATTTTCACCTTTTGGTTCTTTGGTATCTCCTCACAGTCAAAGAAACTAGCTAGTGCATCCATCTAGTCCATAACTTATTTTTCATCTATCTTTACACTATACACATCAAGATCAATCTTAGTTTCCATGGTTCTCCTCTCCATGGAATTCAAAGTCTTCACAATTAGCCTCTGGTCTGCAGGGATCTTCTCTTCCTCAAGAGAAGGGGCTTCTTTTTCACTCCCCTCTTCTTCGACCCCAGAGTTTCCACTACTCCCATTATTGAATTGTTTCATAATATTCTCCATCTCTTCCCTCATCCACTTCATTTCTAACTCATGCTCCTTCACTACCCTTAGTAGTTTTGCATTGGTCATTATGTTTGGAAGCTCACAGTCATCTCCTCTATCTAACATGTCTGCAACCTGAGTTAGTCCAAAGATCTATAAGTTTCTCTAATACTACTTGATACAAGTGCTAGGGTATAACAAGGTAAGGGTATAGTTTTCCCTTCATAACCTTCTAAGAAATGGTTCTACACACTCCAACCCAACAATCCTAGAATTACACCTTTACAAAGGATCACAATACTTAAACAAAACTCCTAACAACATCTTCTCAAGACTTCAATTCTTAGACCAAGATGGGTTGAACTAAATTTTCTAGGGTCTATATAGATTCCATGGAACATATTACAACCATTGAGAAAGTCCAGGGTAACTCTCAAATGATTGTTCCTTAAATGAGCCTCCAATTACTAGTAACCCAAGTTATAGGGTTAAAGGATCATAACTCCAAAAATTCCCAATAGAACTAAAGAACTAAACATAGTTCCAAGTACCCTTTATGGAGTACTACCAAATCTTAAAGCCAAGATTTTGAAAGTTTTGAGAAACAAATTGAATCTCAACAAGGTCAGACAAGCCTTATTGGACAATTAGGTCACTTTATTGAAGGAAGTACCCCAAAGACTTAAGGAAGGACAAAACCAGTGTTTGGATTGCATGGGGCATGATCCCAAAACACTTGAGGCTTGATTCATCTCCAAGGTAAGATTTTCATCACTTTACCATTCTGGTCTCTGGTTGCGATATAGAGATGTCAACCTTAATTCATCTGAACCAAGAACCAACATTGAATTCCTTGCAAACCAACTCCATAATCATCAATGCAACATATAAATATATCATTCCACCAAGGATTAGGAATTTCCAAGGGTGGACATGAGAGAAAATAAAAATTTTACCGAGGAAACCCTGGTTCAGGAGGGTTTCAGAATAGTGCACAAAGAAAATACTCTAACTTTCTTTCCATATCTCTTGAGCACCTCAAAAAAAAAAAAAAAATTAAGGTGATTCAATAATCCTTACATCCCAATTGCTCTCATCAACTATTCTAATCATACAAATCCATACAAAAAGTGGAAAGTCAACTGTTGCAGGAAAAATTAGTTATTTTATTGATTCAAAAATAAAAATTATATCGTTATTGTTCACCTCACTTTCCACCCACCTAAAAGGTCTTATGAAAGCATTCCCAATGGTTACAACTATATTTCAAACCATATGTTCATTGGGGAAGTCTTTTTGACATTACAATAAAAAAATTACAATGTTGTCAAAAAATTTCTTGACGACGTTTCATAGTAGGAGTGTTAACTGAGCAATTGGTTCCAAGCAGTGTTAACTAAGTTAGCAGTGTTAACCAAGTTACCAATGTTAACCGAGTTACCAGTGTTAATCGAGTTTCACTATAAGTGAAAAATTATTGCAAAGAGGGAACCTAAGGTTCATTATTAACTTGAAATGAATTTAAAATGCTAGACAACCTAAATCCTAAGCTTTTGGGACCCTTTGACCATGGTTGACCAAGTGGCTTATGGATGCCAAATCTTTGAACCAAGTCTTACAAGTTGGGTCCAAAAGGACATAATGAAACACTTAGGAGTTAGATATCCTCAATTCCCCCTAGGAGTCACACAAAGATGATACCTTAAATTTGTTTCAGTGGGTTCTCCTGCACCAATTGGGCTTATAGGTTCTACCCAATAACAAAAGGCCTTGCAAATAGAGTCTTATTACATGAACTTGGTGCATAGGACCCTAGACCTCCTATAGATAACATAATACACCATTTATAATCATGGAATCCAATGAGTATGTTTAATTATTAAGGTTCTCCTATACCACATTAGAAAGACAATAAGATCAAGGTAGAAGGCCTTATGCAGTGCAAAATCAGAATTATCCATCTAATAGGCCACCATAAAAAGGGAAGATTTGATGGGGCAAGAATAGGCATTTCAATAATACACCCACTATAGTTCCAATTAAGACCAAGGAACTTGTTCCCAAAAATAATTTTTCTAAAGAAAAATAATGATACCAACCTGGCAATCAATCTCATGATAAGGGTGCAAATTCTCAAGCTCTGGCTATGCTAGATGGACAAACAACTTTAGGACAACAATATGATACAAATCAGTTCATTGTTGGATATTAATCTGAGATGCATATGGATGCTTCTTATGCTAATTTTCATAAGACTGATCTTTGTGGTACGAATCAAGAGAGTAATGATGTTGCAGCCACATATGCCATGATCCCAAGGACACTAGACAAGGCAGCTTCCCTAGTCCAAAATTAGAATAAATAAGAAAGTAACAAGAAGTTAGTGGAGTGTAAAGTTTCTCCTATATCAATGAAAACTATATTTTTAGCTTCATCCAACACTACACAACCAAAATAGGAGTAAAATCCAAGTAATAAAATTAAACCACCTCCCTTTTTTCTCTCTTTAATCATAGGAGATAAAATAGTTCATAACTGCATGATAGATGTAGGTGATAGTACCTCAATCATTCCCAAAAGAGTTGCTAATATACTAGGCATAGTATATGAGCCTATGATGAAGGGGATTATCCAACTAGATGGAGATTTTATAAATACTATAGGGGTTTTAATGGATTTAAATTTGGCCTTGTATGCATGTACTGGTTGCACTATCTTGGAAGACATATCAGTCATAGACCTCCCTACGCAATTTTCCATTTACTTTTCTAGGGATTTCACTAGTAAGATAGGTGAGTCTATAGCCTCTGATTGGTTCCACATGTTTTTTAGAACTTTATATGACACAATAACTTCTATAGAGGCTTAACCCTTTTCCATCAATCATGTCAAGCCTTACATTCTTAATCCTGGAAACATGAGTTGATTTATTTATGATGGAGAGGAAGAGGGTATGATCCATGAATATAATACCCTTGTTGAAGTCATTCCATATCTGATTTTGGATGAGTAGGCAACTGAGAATCATGAACTAGATCTATTCAAATATATGCATAAGGTCGGGCTAGGGATCTACATTATCCATGAACATTATATTGCTATTCCAGATCTGATCCAAGATGAAAAATAACAAAGGGGTCAAAAAATTAATATTTTTTTTTGTTTCTAATAGAGAGAATGATGAAATAATGACTATTATATTTGATGAGATCCCTTCTTTTATTGTTGATAATGAAGAAGTCCTACTTGGGCCAATATCAATGGAATATTTTGACCAGCAAGAATAGATGATAAATAGGAAGAGGTGTTCTTGTTTCAAGTGGTAGGTGAGATATTTATGGCCTTAAGAAGTGAGAAGAGTGATAAGGATGATTTAATTGATCAAGCTAAGCATTATGCTCAAATCAAAAATTCCCCTTTTCAGTCATATTCATGTGGAACATTTCAGTGCATCCAATTGGATGATGGTGGGAGGATGATTCTTGGGTGTGTCAAGAATTCCAAGATGAGGAAGAAGGGAAGCTAATTCAAAATGAAATTTAATGGATATTTTTGTTTGTAGATACTTCTATATAGTAGAGTAGATTTTATTAGCCTTCTAAGAAGTGCACGCGCATAAGTGTTTTTCCTAAAGACAAAAAGTTTTGATGTTTTGTTCAGTTATAGGAGTTTGCAAGTTATTTTTTTCCAAGTGACTCCATGCCCAATGGATTTCCAGGATACTGATATTGAACACATAGTAGACATTTTCCTCTAAGATTTAAAAAATGTTGATCTTTTAAGCCCACCATTATCCTCTGGGTTGATAATTTCACATGAACATCAAATAGAGAATATCTCGTGAGATGACCAATTAGAATACCTCAGAATAGGTATTTCAGTGTGACATGCCTCCTCCTACACCGAAATAGGCATGCAAGGCTATATAGGGATCTAAGGCTCAATTTTGGTAGGAAAGGTCTATGGTCTCACCGAAATCTGAAACAGTTTTTTCATTGGGCTCCAAGGATGAATTTTGGGATAACTTACTTCATGTTATGCCAATGATGTTTATCATTTGAGATCTTACTTATGCTGGTTGTTATCGATGATCAGAGGGACAATTTCTTGTGATCAGCCTCCTTAATGAATGTCAACAAGGTAGATCACCCAGATGAGTCTATTCATCGGGGCATCATAGGTGTTGATTTTGTGTGTTCTGATGAGTGGAGTTATGAATGTTGATATTCGATCCAATTTGTTCATTTTGTGCATGTCTTTGTACTTTGAAACTTAAATATTTACAATTGAAATGTGGAAATGTGATCCAATTTGTTCATTATGTGCATGTCTTTGTAATAATATGACAATACGTGTATTCATTTCAATTCATTTATTGCTCATGTAGGAGCATCCTTATTGATGCAATTCATGTTCATTTTGGTGTTTAATTTCTTGAATCGGTTTGGTGAAATCATTTATGAATGTATTTTGTGTCTATCTTCTACTAATTTATATGATTCAACAATTTGACTTAATTTTAAGGTTTTGTTTAATAGAAAATATTTTGTTAATAAACTGTATACACCTAAATTTGGTCAACAAAAGTCAAGGAGGTCAAATCAATTCAAAGCTAGTAATTAATTATGAAAGCCAATAGTTAATTAAATTTAAGTCATTGGATTAATTAAATACATAAAATCAAATAACTAATGCAATTGATTTAATCAATTTGATTATATACTTCAGTTAAATAATTACATCCAACTCTTCTAATTCACATACATGGCTAATTTAATTAATTGTTTGAATTAAATAAATCCTAAATTCTCTCAACAACCACATATGGACAAAAATTCAATTTAACCAATGAGAGATGAGGATTTGGAACACATGGATCACTCCAAGGCTTTTCTATCTTGGCCCTTAAATTTAAATAGACCAATCATGCCCCTCCATTTGAGACACCTCCAGTCACATCAAACTCACCCCTACCCTTGGGATATCCTATAAATAGGATGCACATTCAGACAAAATCATCCTCTCATCATAGCATCACCATTATAGTTAAATTGCATCCATGTTTTAGAGTTATTGAATTTATCTTAGCATTGTAATAGAAAAATTGCATCAATTTGAGCATGTAGATTAGACCATTTAGCTTAATTCATCATTCTCATTCTAAGGATTTCACTTTAGGAGTGCTTTTGTAGTTGAGAGCATGATTTTAGTCTTCTTAGTTAGAGAACCATAGGATTTTCTAGATCTTTTCAATTCAAAATTATTAAATAGTATAGATCTTTGTATTTTGAATTTATATTTGATTAAACTAATCCTATGAAGATATTTTACATACAAAAAATGGTGTCCACCGTGGGGTAGATGCCTCATACTAACATTTTTTGATGATTTTGAGTGGATTTGTGTTGTAGATTTGATGTTTGCAGGTACAGGAGCATGTAAACCATAAATTTCAACACTTAGACAATAAATTTCAGTGTGTATGCAACGAATTATGGTTCTTACAAAGAAAAGTTTGAAAACTAAAAGCAATATTAAAATGCCTACAAGAAGCCTTACAGTGCCTGAAATATCTCTTTTGTCTCTTGTCTTAATTCCTTCAGCACTTATGATTTATCTTTATGTCTCCTCACAACATTCTTACAATGCTTAGGAATTAAATTGCAATGTCTATGCACATGTAAATAGCACATATGAAAATTTAAATAAAGGCTATGCAAATTTTAATAGTGTTGTTGAAGACAATTATTCAATTGTGTATTTTCCTTGATGATACACATGTATATACACTTATGTAGTGCTTTTACACTAATGTCTACATTCAGACCGAGCATAGTTGGTAAACAGAATGAGTTGAGTTCGGGCATTGAAGAAGTTTAGTGTTGACTGAGTTCACTCAGGAATTTCAGTCTTGGTTGGGCATTCAATTGCAGCTGACTAATAGTGATTTATATTGTGTAATTAAATGGTTATATGAGGCCAAATGAATTAGGATTTATCATTTAGAGATTATTCAAGCCGACTTGACAGGGATTACCATGTATTTATGAAAGGTCAAGTTTGGATTGAATGAGAGGGAGTTGAATTCTAAGTGTGTAAGTAGAAGCAAAAGTAAAAAGGCAGAAGTGTGGAATGCTGTGAAGGAAAAATCAGATGGCATTCTGATTGAGAAAAAATTACTTAGAGCTGCAATAGAAGATCTGATTAGCAAGGATCCAGTTATAATCAAGAAGAGATCTGAATTAGCAAAGACAATTTCCTACACATACAGGTCAATCCATTGTTACTTTTTAACAATCGTAGCAGTAATCAAAATCTCTTAGTAGAGTAGACTTAACATTCTTTTGTAAATCCTCTCACAAGGTAGCATTTTTAGATTGAAGTGTTGAAGACCTCTAACAAGGCCACTCATCACAGGGTGATTAAATCCTTTAAATAGGTCACACCTAACAATGTGTTATTGTAACCTTTAATAGGGTTGGCTCCTAACAAGGCTCACTTGAGAAGGGTGAAAAATAGTAACTAGTTACATTGGTGGTTTTCCCATATTGGGTTTCCATGTTAAATCTTGGTTTCATATGTGTACTTGTTACTTGTTTTATGATTTATGTTTCTGCACTTAATATCTAAGTATAATTGCATTAAAGATTGCTTTGACTTTTGAGTTATAGAAGGAACACCCGAGCTACAAAGGAATATCTTAACTAACCCAAGTAATAGTATTAAAGTATTTAGACATCTAACGGACAAGGATTTGTTTTGGAGTAACTGATTCACCCCTCCCCTCTCAGTTACTTATCTCATTTCCAACAATTGGTATCAGAGCTTCAAGTGCTTTCTGTTGGAATAATGATACATTTGGCATCAGTGAATGCACTTAGTAAAAACACTTATTCGGTTTTGAATGCTTACCGAGCTCATCACTCAGCCCACAGCCTATACCGAGCATTCAGCAAAGCTCACCGATCAAATAGTTCAAACCAAGAAGTAAGGCAGTCACCGAGCATATGAGAAGAACAACAGTTACCGAGCAGATGGTAGTCACCGAGTCATCAGTCGATGACAACCGAGAAGTTAGTTTCTACCGAGTCACCAGTGGTTACCGAGTGACAATGTATTTACCGAGTCACTACAGCTACCGAGTTCCAAGCTACACTTCGGGA
>MU223871.1:3018219-3050592 GCA_018584345.1 Thuja plicata | reverse complement strand
CAAGGGTAATCCCGCCCGAGTCTGTGGAGCTCAAAGTGAAGGAGGTCTCAAGACCTTGTTACTGTTGTCCTACTCTATGCTTGGTCAGTGTCAGGGATAAATAGAGTCATACTTCTGAGGAGTATTTGTATGACAGCAAGAAAAGGGAACAACATGTGTAATGACAAGAAATAAACTAAAAGGTACATGCTTACTAGAACCTAGAACTGTTAAAAATGCATTGAATGTTAAAGTTGGATAGAGGCAATGAATGAAGAGATTGAGAAGATTGAGAAGAAAAAAACTTGGACTCTTGTACCTAGGCCAACGGACAAGAATGTGATAGGAACCAAGTGGGTTTTTCAGAAACAAGATGGATGAAAATGGGAAATTCTCTAGAAACAAGGCCAGACTAGTTTGTAAAGGATATGCTCAAGAAGAGGGTATTGACTATGGAGAAATTTTTCTCCTATTGCAAGACTTGAAGGAGTCAGAACTCTTTTGGCATATGTTGAACATAAAGGATAAAAAGTATATCAAATGGATGTGAAGTATTCATTTTTGAATGGTATCCTAGAAGAGGAAGTCTACATTGAACAACCAGAAGGCTTTATTGATCCCAGCATAAGGAATATGTTTTGCAAGCTACACAAAGCATTGTATGGACCAAAGAAAGCACCTAGAGTCTAGTATGAAAGACTACATAGCTATCTAATAAGAATTAGATTTTAGAAAACCAATGATAATAGTAGCTTGTACATAAAATAAGGACCACAAAACAAAATACTATTAGCAGAGATATTTGTTGATGACATATTATTCACTGGTTATGATGACCTATGCAAAGCATTCTCTGTAGCTATGAGCAAAGAATTTAAGATGTCTATGTTTGGTGAGATCAAATTTTTTTTGGTTTACAAGTACATCAAATGAAGGATGGTATCTACATTACTCAATCAAAATATATCAAGGAGATACTCAAGAAATTTGGTATGGAAGATTCCAAACCTGTTGGAACACCCATGTTTACTGGATAGAAACTATCTAAGGATGATGATTCAAAAGAGGTAGATCAGGCCAATTACAGATCCATGATTGGAAAATTACAATATGTTGTACACACCAGAACTGATATTGCATTGACAGTTGGCAGTGTTGCAAGATTCTCATCTAATCCTAAAGATAATCACCTAATGGCAATCAAAAGAATTATGAGATATCTAAAAGGTACTGAAGACTATGGTTTATGGTATAAGAAAGTTGGAAACTTTGATTTAAAAGTATTCAGTGATGTTGATTGGGATGGAAGTGTCGATGATAGGAAGAGCACCAGTAGTGGAGCTTTCTTTCTTGGAAAAAGGTTAGAATCTTAGACTAGAAAGAAATAGAATTGTATCTCTCAGTCTACAGTAGAGGAAAAATATGTTCTTGTAGTAGTGAACTATTCTAACATTATATAGATCAAGCAATTATTGTCAGGAATGAAGGAAGAGATAAAATAACCAGTTATTATCTACTGTGACAACACTAGTGCCATTAACATCTCAAAGAATCCTGTGGTGCACACCAAAACAAATAACATAGCAATAAAATATCATTTCTTGAGGGAATTAGTACAGAATAGAGAAGTAAGGTTGGAATATGTAGACACCAAAGAACAAGTTGCAGACGTATTCACCAAACCCTTACCTAAGGATGCATTCTTGTATCATAGAGGAAAGCTAGGGGTACTTCCACTACCTAATGGTCATTAAAATAAAGTTTAGTGATGCATCGACCTGAGTGACAGTGAAAATCTTCCAGTTGATGTAGATCTATCAGAGCCCATCGTAGATGAATTAGTACATTCAGGTACATTACAACTTGAAAGAGAAATAGTACTTGTGGAATTGGAGTCTTTGGCATCTGTTGTCAAATAGGGAGAGTTTTCTATAATACATAAGAATTATAATGAAGCTAAGGACATTGTTAGATCAAGAACCAGAATGAAGCTAAGGACATTGTTAGAGGGAGAATCAAAATGAAGCTAAAGACATTAAATAAATTTTCTATTGCTCCACAATTCTTTGTATTATGACATGTTGTGTTGCCATCATTGCCAAAGAGGGAGATTGTTGAAGACAATTATTCAATTGTGTATTGTCATTGATGTTACACATGTATATACACTTATGTAGTGGTTTTACACTAATGTCTACATTTAGACCGAGCACAGTTGGTAAATAGAATGAGTTGAGTTTGGGCATTGAAGAAGTTCAGTGTTGACCAAGCTCACTCAGGCATTTCAGTCTTGGTTGGGCATTCAGTTGTAGCTGACTAACAATGATTTATATTGTCTAATTAAATGGTTATATGAGTCCAATTGAATTATGATTTATCATTTAGAGTTTATTCAAGCTGACTTGATAGGGCTTACCATGTATTTATGAAAGGTCAAGTTTGGATTGAATGAGAGGGAGTTGAAGTCTAAGTGTGTAAGTAGAAGTGAAAGTAAAAAGGAAGAAGTGTGGAATTCTGTGAAGGAAAAATCAGATGGCATTCTGATTGAGAACAAAACAATCAGAGCTACAATAGAATATCTTATTAGCAAGGATCCAGTTACAATCAAGCAGAGATCTAAATCAGCAAAGATAGTTTCTTACACATACAGGTCAATCCATTGTTACTTCTAACAATTGTAGCAGTAATCAAAATCTCTTCATAGAGTAGACTTAATAGTCTTTTATAAATCCTCTCACAAGGTAGCATTTCTAGATTGAAGTGTTGAAGACCTCTAACAAGGCCACTCCTCACAGGGTGATTAAATCCTTAAATAGGTCACCCCTAATAGTGTGTTATTTTAACCTTTAACAGGGTTGGCTCCTAACAGGGCTCACTTCAAAAGAGTGAAAAATAGTAACTAGTTACATTGGTGGTTTTTCCCATAATGGGTTTCCATGTTAAATCTTGCTGTCATATGTGTACTTGTTACATGTTTTATGCTTTATGTTTCTGCACATAATCTCTAAGTATAATTGCATTAAAGATTGCTTTGACACCCGAGTTACAGAAGAGACACCTCAGCTACAGAGGAATATCTTAACTAACCTGAGTAACAGTATTAAAGTATTTATACATCTAAGGGACAAGGATTTGTTTTGGAGTAACTAAGTCACCCCTCTCCTCTCAATTACTTATCTCATTTCTAACAAGTGCTTAAACTTCTACATGTAAATTTTTAATTTCTTAAATCTAATTTGATTGAAAATGTGTTGCAGGGGGGAAAATTGAAGAAAATACAAAAGCCTGCATTCAAAATTTTGGATTATTACAAGGAGGAGGCAAAGACACTTGATATGTATGAAAAATGAATTCACAATGCAAATTTTTTTGCTAACCTAGATGAGGATGTTGATAGATATAATCGTTCAATCAAGATAATATATCTATATTAAACTTTTTATAGCATTCATTTGATAAACTTTTAGGCTTATCATTTTAAACATTTCCTTCACATTTGAGAAAATATTTTGGATTTCCTTCACTTGTCTTGTCTATTTTTGGATTTATGTTTGTGGAAGGGATTGCTTAGGAGCTGGAACAATTGGCTAGGTACGTATTGAAAATAAAAATTACTCTAAAAAATGTGCATTCAGCTTTGAACAAGGTGTGATTCCTCAACCTTTGCTTTCAAGTCATTTTCTTAAATTGTGGCATTTCAAAGTTCAAAATCTTGTCTAAATAGGAAGGTCTCCGTGTTTCTCAAAAATAGTATTAGGCATATGCTCTCACCTTTTAAGGTGGTGAAAATTCCAAACATGTAAGATGTGTCAATAGAAAGTAAGGTCAAGGAATGAACAAACACATAATCAAAAGCCTCATTTTCTTGTGAACGAAGGGTATTAGGCCTATGCTCTCACTTTTCTCATAGTGATAAAAATACCAAAAAACCCTTAGTTCCATTAGATTAAAGGCTTGGAAATGAACAAATCATGGCAATTGTGTTTGGAAGATAAATGGTAGTATGGATATTGATGTAGGAGCACCTTTGGTCATTGGCAATCCTGATCAACCAAAAAGATGTTTTCTTTTGTTCTTTAATTTTTTCTCTGTCACTTAGGTTTTGTCTCTCAGGCAGGCTTGTCTCTATCACTCAGGTTTTGTTTCTCTGGTATGCTTTTTTTTAATGCTCAGCTTCTGTCTCTCGGGCATGCTTGTTTCTAATGCTTGGCTTCTGTTGCTCGGGATTTCTCTTTTGACATTCGGGTTTTTTTCCTTGTTGCTCGGGCATGCTTGTCTATGTTGCTCAGGTTTGTATTTTGTTGGTTGGGTATGCTCTTACCGATTGTTGCTTATTTTTGGTGATCATCTGCCTGAGATGCTTATTTTTAGAGTTGGATCTTTGGCTGACTTCTTCATTTAATTTCTATTGCTGAATTGATTTGGGGTCTCTCTTGGGATCTGTCTGGACCTTAATTTGGGTCTCTAATGGATTTGAGCACCAAATTCCTTGTCGGACCCCTGTATATATTTTGTTCATTATTCTTACTTTATGGATTTTTTTTTGAGGTAGAACTTAGAAGATATAAGACTTGAAGGTGGATCTATGACCTCACATGTATGAAGCTTATATTGTAATTCATTGCATATCTAGCCTAAACTGGGAAGGCCTTACATCTTGACATGTAATGAGTTTGATCAATTAACGGAAAGGAATCTCTGTGTTTTTCTTCTCTCACTGTGTTTTGTTTTTTTCACATTGTCTTGGCAAGATTGTTAGGTAGTTGGGAGTGTCATTGGCCCCATCTCCTTTCCCTCCTTGCGTCAGGTGGTATTAGAGCATTGGTGAGATCTAAGTTCCTTCTTGTAAACCCTAACCCTAGTTGGTGATATTATTGTGGGGTAGCAGATTGTGATATGACCTACAATTGTAGAGGGATTCAAAATGGTTCATGGGAGAGGAAATCTAGATACAGGTCTAGCTGATATGCTTAGACAGATGGTTGCTAGATTGGAAGTGTTACCCATTTTATTTCCTAGCTCAATAAAGTGGAGTTGGTTATGTTTTTTAGATAGATTGAAGGGTGCATCCTAGTTATTAATGGTGTTTTGCAAAAAGAGGAACACCATAAAGGAAGTCATGAAAGATGCAATAGTTTACAATAGGAAAGAATCATACAACATTGCAAGTTTGAAAGAGTGATCTCTTTATTCATAAATAAAAATGAATAATATCTCACACAAGCCGTGAGACTAACCGTAATATGAAAATGAACAAGAACATATACATTCATCAATGCTTTAAAAGTGAAAAGGCATAGGTAGTAAAGGGTGACTCATCATTGCCTGGATGAGGAGCCCAACTTGTGTTTCTTTGCCTTGCGTTGAGCCATTAATTCCTTGTTGCTCCATTCCTGCATATGAGAGAGAAAAAATGATGTTAGATCTCATAGATCTAAGCAATATTGAGTCATCACATACTACATATACCCACATCTATCAGCATACAGTTCGATCTTCACATGCATAATAGAAGCGAGCTATCACAAAAATTTGAGAAAAACAAGAAATATCAAGAGGATCCATATGGTCAGTTTTTATTTAACAGGTTTGTTCAAATGTACAGACACAGGTGAGGGTTTTATTTCTTATTGCTTCATTTAAAATTTCAGCATGTGGAAAAAATTGGACTCCCACGAGGGTAGAGCTCAGCATGCTGTTGAGTGACACAATTGTGCTACAGAAAAGAAAGTAAAGAGATAGAGAATCAAATATTTTTAGTGGATGCAACCAACATTTTGGATGGTAAATTTGAAAAGAAACTGATAAGAATCCAAACAATGTTAATTTGCAACTTCACTATTTTCTATTTTTTCTAATTATAGTCACTTTGCACGCATGGTACAGCCATGTAAGGAAAAATTAATGCATGATACTATACTCAAAATAAAGGTCTCTGAGTCTACTTTAATTTAAATCAAGTTTGTGTCATTTTCATGGAGAAATGGAGTTATGTCTGTTTTAGTAACAACACCCTATTCAGAAACATTTTCCAGAATTGGCAGCCAAAGAAAATAGTGATACTGCTATATATGGAATAGTACAGCTCTATAAATTGGGGAGGAGTAAGATATTGGTGTTATGAATAAACTTCATTCTTTCCATAATTTTTAGTTTTGATGTTTGAATGGTCAAATACTTCATTTTATGGAAACTGCCATGTTATTCCCTTTGTGAGATCTTGTTACTACTGGTGAAGAGAAGCAACAAGATACTCAGAGATATCAGCTCTATCAAAGGTGAAAAAAAAATTAATCATCATCATAAACAATGGTCTCTACAATGTTGTAACAGAAGAAACAACTTCAATAACAGTCACAAAGATCAAGGCACTACAATCAGGGAGGAAGCCCAACAAGACCAAAGACAATAGTCCATCATGAATACAAAGGTCAGTGCCTTCAGAAGATCTCGCTGATATTTAATATATATAATTTTTTGTTATAAAGTAAATGGGCACAAGGATAGCTAATGTAATCTAAGGAGAAATCAGCGATAGTGTTATTACAAAGCCAAATCGATATCATCAAAAGATGCTACAATAGAAGCAGCAGGGTTCCAGTTGGTAACATTGTGACAACATTATTATAAACAGGGGACGTCAAAGCATGTTGTGACCAGGGGGATAAAGTCCTTAACAAATATTATGCATGAAACATCAAGAAATTTAGTAATCTAATAATAACGTGCATAGTACACTGTCATTTTATGTCATAAAGAAGCCATAAAGAACATGAGGGCTATATTCATCAAAGTACATACAAGGTTGTGTTTATGGACAACAAATGCTTATTACTGTAATAGTTTAGAGTGCTAAAATGCATAGGGACAAAGACAAGTTCGTTCAAAGATGCTCAAAATATACCTGAATGTGAGAAACAATAAACGACAAAGCATTTATCAATTACACTGATATCAAAGAAACATGGTGATGTTGTGTTGCAAAGTGACAATATATGCAGAGATCACATGTTGAGATGAAGAATTTTTAGAAGGCATTCCATTATGCATTATAGTTTTTTTATAAGAAGGAAGGTACCAAATTTCTACAGATATCAAATTATGACTATAGAGGAGCTCAGGTTTGAAGTCAAGGAACCATGGCAATCAAAACAGCAAACATGGGCATACATAAGTATCACAATAATGATATGTTTAGATTACAAGCAATGCAACATTATGGTCATTCATGGTAAGCAATAAAGAGTGGAGAAACAAATGGAGTAGTAGTAAATATTAATGCAATGACATGGAATAATCATATACAGATAGTTGGAGCTGCAGGTAAAGCTGGTATAGTTTTACATTATAAATATATTTTAGATTGTGTGGAATGAACCAGTATTCACAGTAAAAAACAAAGAAGGTCAAAACCCCCAACAGATAGAATTCACATAAATTTTGGGCAAAATCAATTAACGAGTGGTGTTTCCACAATACAAGCTATAGTCGACGTGTAAACATATGGAAAGTATGCCAGAGGGGTTTGAGAAAAAATGCAAGAGCAACGGCTACAAGAGAAAGAGGCATTGAATACACAGAATGAGCTTCCATAAACAATTATTAATCTTAAGAATGGCACAATAGAGTCCATATTTTCAAGAGATATATTTTCAAACCTTCTTTTTTTTCCCAATTATAGATTTCAAAATAAGAGGCCACAGTGATAACCAATATAATTTGAAAGCTGAACAAATTCGAAAAGCCCTTGCAGAGCCACAATTTACAAGTGAACTATTTTAGATTTAGAACATGTTCATCGGATTTTATTTGCAAAAATGGAGTTAAAGTTTTCGTAATGAAAAAAATACCTAGAAATGAAAGAAAAATCTTTCAAGAATCATGCAACAGAGGCTAAAAAAAAAGAAGAAGAAGGTCTCCACAGTTTCCAAAAGTAACCTTCGAAACCCTCATCGTGGCAGCCACAGTCCCAGGTGGCATGAGCAACAGAGCCAAAGTGGTAAAACTTAAAATGAGAAGGCGTATTCTTGTTTTGGGGTTTGTAACCCCCTGTAAGTGATAGGTTTTATCAATTTATTTTTGTTCTTTGCAACTTTGGGTTGTAACAATATTAATATGAGTGATGCAATTTTTATCATTCTATTAATATTGATTGAGGGATAAAAATGGTTTAGGTTTTTTAAAGGTGATAATAAATATTTTATTTTTGCATCATTTAATAACATTATTAAATATTTTATAGTTTATTAATTTAACAAATATTAATTATTTTTATAATATTATTAAGTGATTTAATTACTGCTTAATTAATATTATTAATATAATTAACATTTGGTAAAATAATGAACTGTAAAATACTTAGTAATCATTATTATTCATAAAGTTAAAATTATTAAATGATTTATAATTCATCACTTAATGAAGTTTTATTAAGTAATGAATTATAAATCATTTAATAAATGTAGTTTATGATGCAAAATAAATATATGTTTTCACTTTTAAAAACTAATAAGATATTATTGGAGGTATTTAATGTCAAATGCCAAAGTCAAGGGGATAAGTGCAAAAAGATGAGGAAAGGTCTAGAATGTAGAAGAGTTGAAAAAGTTTGTAAAAATCATTAAGGAGGCTCTTTATGGGTTGTAAGAGGATAGGGTTTCTTTTAAAAGGGTCATTTATGGTTAAGTTGGTCAGGCTTGACTTATTGCACCACTTTTGAGCCTTTTAACAACTGTTTGAGGGGCTCAAAAATGGCTTTTTTCCTTACATTCAACCCAGAATTTATTACCAGCATTTATGAGGCAGTTGGCTGAAAATGTATAAGTATAAGTTGAGGCTTCATTGTAAAAGGGTTCTTCTTCCCTTTGGCTTAAGGTTTTGTAACTTGTTTTAAGTTCTTGACAGAGGCAAAGAGATTTTGTAACCCATTTCAGAGAGATATACAAATTTGTAACACCTTTGACTGTGAAAGATAGCTTATGCCTTCTCAATTTTTTGGGTTTTTGTATCACATGATGCCTTGTTCAGAGATTTATATGATCCTTTGCAGGTTGAAAGTAGTACTAGATCAGTTTCAGATTGTGAGAAAACCAACTCCTTTTAGGAACTGATATTTTTAGTCTTCTTAAAAATTTCTTATGCAAGGATTGTGTTATTGAGTTGTGTATTTGAGCTTATCTTTACTAGTTCTCTTGTGTGTTGGATACCTATTATATTTCAAAGACTTAATATTTTGGTGCATCACCTTTAAGAGGTTAGATTTCATTTTTATGTTTCCTTCTATCCCTTTCCCTTTGCAAAAAGTCTTAGTTTAAGGAAGTATTAGGTGAGGTGCCATCAAGAACCAGCTTACTCTGGAGGTCAGCTCCCAATATCTGAGCCCAAAATCAGGGGAACTTTCCCATGTATCACTAGATTGTTGAGTTTACTCAACATGCTGTAGATTTCAGTGATAGCAATTTTTGGCACGCCCGGTGGGACCGAGAACTGATTCTCAGTTCTTTTCAAACTTTATGTTGCTGCTGTTTGGTTTGGACAGAATTAGTTTCTTCCTTTGAAGGAAAGAAAGTAACACATCTGGTGAATCTCGAGGATATCTTATGGTTTCAGCAGTTCAAGTGCTAGTATGTGTCAAAGAAAATCTGGTTTTTCTTATTTTCTAGCTTTTTGAACGTTTCAACATGTCAAAATTTCATGTAAGCACGTTTTATCATTCCCCATATCATGAAAATACTACCCATACATCTCCCTATCAGCCATATCGAAATAACTATACTGCTGGTTTCACTAGAAAGGAGCCCATTACAAAAAATACCCAGCAAGATCCATATGTCTTCCACCCACCCACCCCTGCTCAAGCTTTATGGTAGCCTGCCAATGCATATCATCAACCCCATGAAGGCCATTTTATTCCAAGTCAGCCTGGTAGTTCTCAGAATCATCCCCACCATGTTGATTACATGAGCATAAAGGACATGCTGTCAAATTTTCAAGAGCAGATGAGGTGTATTGACAGGCAACAAGAGTACAACTTGCAGCAGGATGAGTGGGCTTACCAGGTTTATAAAAAACAATAGGATATGGAGGCACAAAAAAGACAACATGAGGAGGATCTTTCAAGGGAGTTTTCCACAAAAGATGAGCAAGTAAGATTATTACTTGCTCGAGCCCAGGAGCTGGAGGCTCAGGTAGCTCCTTGTGTTCCCAATTTCATATCACCATATTTTGAGGTAATAGATCAAACTATAAAGGTGGAAGTTCCCAAGCCCAAATTTCCAAGTTTTGAGAAAGGTCAATGTATTCCATCCCCAAGTAAGGTTGCTAAATCTAAAATTCCAAGTTTCAAATGTCATCAGCCTTTGCAAGGCACTATACTTAAATAAATTCAGTCCATTCCTTGAGAGAAGCTATCTCAAGAAATTTTTGTAGCCCAAAAGGCTCCTCAAGTTTCCCAAAATCCTCCACCAAGTAGGCCTTCTTGTCCTACCACTATTTTCCTTTATCTTGGAGGACCTATTGTTTACCAAGAGGATTGGTATAGTGAGAAGGGAAAGGGATTTGAGGAGATAGAGGAAGAAAGAATTGAAGTCAAGGAGGTTACATATGATGAAGAAATGGAAAAATTAGGATTGTTATAGCTAAGTAATGACCATAACCAATTGAGGCGGCAGGGCACAGTACAAGAAAAATATACCCAGTCTGAACTATCGGTTGATTTATTCAATGAGATTCTATCTTTCATTGAAGATGAGGAAGACATGTTGATGCCAATACCAACAAACTTTAGACAGTAGGATAAAAGTGAAGATTTGGCAATTTGGTTTAATGATCTCCCTTCTTTTGTTGACTAGAATAAAGATAATAAACCTATGCCCACATTGGAAATGAACAAGGAGCAGCAAAAGGACATTATAAATGATGATGAGTTGTTGTTTTGCAATAATTAGTGCAATAATCAGGCCTTGATTCATGAGGAAGGACATGAAGATAATCCAGTTTTGTGTCTTGGGGAGCTAGAGGACCATTCAATTACTCATCAAACTGAGCTAGTTGCTAGTTCATTCTCCTTGCTTCAGGAAGCATATCTAGAAGTTGATGTTTCCCAAGACCTTAAAAGGAGCTATCATGCTTCTGAAAATGTTGTTCCTATTCAAAAAAGCAAGGAAGATGTAGAGGAAGATGTGTTTTGGGATGAACTAGAGCTATTTTTCTCAGAGATTGATACAAACTTATCATCTCCTAGGTTAGAAACTCAAGAGCAACAAAAGAATAATGTGGAGGTAGCCATTTTACAGCTAGATCCACCTAAGCTAGTTCATTTGGATCAGCAAAAAAGTGTTGAAGAAGTATTCCAATAGCCAAAGACTAGCAATAGAAGCTCCAAGTTTTCTCTTTCAAGAGGATGCCCTGTTAGACATTTATCTAGGGTGGAGGACAGCAAAGAATCACTCATATTGATGACACCCAAACATGAAGTTCCAGATAGAGATGATGTCTAAAGAGAACATTTTCAATCATTTACCCTCTCAAGCAGCAGTGTGCATGCACATCACAAAGAGGTGGGCTCACTAGACTATAACTTTCACAAAGTATCTCTTCCTCTAGCTGCCCATGAATATGTCAATTATTACAAATTGAGGAGAAAGGGGAGTTATTTTATAGAACTACTAAATCGATTTGTTTAGTGTTTCCTCATTGCTAGCTAGTTTAAGGTAGGGTAAGTTTCAATCTCAATAAGTGTTGTCATACATAGATTAGTTGCAGTTTTAATTTCTCCTAAGTGCTAGTTGCACATTTAGATAGTTGTTTCTGAGAAAGGGAAAGCTATTGTAATGAACTACAATTGCATGAGATAGGCATCCATCATATGAAATAGTGAATACATGTATCCGCTGTTGCACATCATACATACCTCCCTCATAGAACTCTAATTAACTACAACATCTTGCAAAGAAGGTGTACTTTTGTTTTTTCCTCTTCTAACGCATCAAGTAATTGCATATCATTCATGATAGTGAGTCTATTAATTCACTATCATAACCCATACACAAGTACCAGACAGATTAGGAGAGGTTGCAGTCTGGAGGTGAGTTTTTCAGAGGTTTTGGCCACTATGCCCAATGGATAGTAAAGGCAGCTAGTCTAATATGCTTAGCAGGCAAGCATCACGCAGATGTCGCCAAAAATGTTACCCATTTTATTTCCTAGCTCAATAAAGTAGAGCTGGTTATGTTTCTTAGATAGATTGAAGGGTGCATCCTAGTTATTAATGGTGTTTTGCAAAAAGAGGAATACCATAAAGGAAGTCATGAAAGATGCAATAATTTACAATAGAAAAAGAATCATACAACATCGCAAGTTTGAAAGAGTGATCTCTTTATTCATAAATAAAAATGAATAATGTCTCACACAAGCCGTGAGACTAACCGTAATATGCAAATGAAAAAGAACATATACATTCACGAATGCTTTAAAAATGAAAAGGCATAGGTAGTGAAGGGTGACTCATCATTTCCTGGATGACGAGCCCAACTTGTGTTTCTTTGCCTTGCATTGAGCCATTACTTCCTTGCTGCTCCATTCCTGCATATGAGAGAGAAAAAATGATGTTACATATCATAGATCTAAGCAATGTCGAGTCATCATATACTACATATACCCACATCTATCAGCATATAGTTTGATCTTCACGTGCATAATAGAAGCTAGCTATCACGAAAATTTGAAAAAAACAAGAAATATCAAGAGGATCCATATGGTCAGTGTTTATTTAACAGGTTTGTTCAAATGTGCAGACACATGTGAGGGTTTTATTGCTTATTGCTTCATTTAAAATTTTAGCATGTGGAAAAAATTGGGCTCACACGAGGGTAGAGCTTAGCATGCTTTTGAGTGACACAATTGTGCTACGAAAAAGAAAGTAAAGGGATAGAGAATCAAATATTTTTAGTGGATGCAACCAAAATTTTGGATGTCAAATTTTAAAAGAAACTGATAAGAATCCAAACAGTGTTAATTTGCAACTTCACTATTTTCTGATTTTTTCTAATTATAGTCACTTTTCACACATGGTACAGCCATGTACGGACAAATGAATGCATAATACTATACTCAAAATAAAGGCCTCTGAGTCCATTTTAGTAACAACACCCTGTTCAGAAACGTTTTCTAGAATTGGCAGCCAAAGAAAATAGTGATATGCCTATATATGGAATATTAAAGCTCTATAAATTGGAGAGGAGTAAGATATTGGTGTTATGAATAAACTTTATTCTTTCTAGAATTTTTAGTTTTGATGTTTGAATGGTCAAATACTTCATTTTTTGGAAACTGCCATGTTATTCCCTTTGTGAGATCTTGTTACTACTAGTGAAGAGAAGCAACAAGATACTCAGAGATATCAGCTCTATCAGAGGTGACTACAACATTAATCATCATGATACACAAAGGTCTCTACAATGTTGTAACAGTTAAAACAACTTCAATAATAGTCACAAAGATCAAGGCACTACAATCAACGAGGAAGCCCATCAAGACCAAAGACAATAGTCCATCATGAATACAAAGGTCAGTGCCTTCAGAAGATCTCACTGATATTTAAGATATATAATTTTCTGTTATAAATTCAATGGACACAAGGATAGCTAATGTAATCCGAGGTGCAATCAGTGACAATGCTATTACAAAGCCAAATCAATATCATCAAAAGATGCTGCAATAGAGGCAGCAGGGTTCCAGTTGGTAACATTGTGACAACATTATTATAAACAGGGGATGTCAAAGCATGTTTTGACCAGGGGGATAAAGTCCTTAACAAATATTATGCATGAAACATCAAGACATTTAGTAATCTAATAATAAGATGCATAGTACAGTGTCATTTTATGTCATAAAGAAGCCATATAGAACATGAAGGCTGTATTCATCAAAGTACATACAAAGTTGTGTTTCTAGATAGAAAATGCTTATTACTGTAACAGTTTAGAGTGCTAAAATGCATAGGGACAAAGACAAGTTCATTGAAAGATGCTCAAAATATACCTGAACGTGAGCAGCAATAAAGGACAAAGCATTTATCAATTACAGTGATATCCGAGAAACATGGTGATGTTGTGTTTCAAAGTGACAATATATGCACAGATCACATGTTGAGATGAAGAATTTTTAGAACGCATTCCATTATGCATTATAGTTTTGTGATAAGAAGGAAGGTGGAAAAGTTCTACAAATATCAAATTATGACTATAGAGGAGCTCAGGTTTGAAGTCAAGGAACCATGGTAATCAAAACAACAAACATGAGAAAACATAAGTATCACAATAACGATATGTTCAGATTACAAGAAATGCAACAATATGGTCATTCATGGTAAGCAATAAAGAGTGGAGAAACAAATGGAGTAGTAGTAAATATTAATGCAATGACATGGAATAATCATACACAGATAGTTAGAGCTGCAGGTAAAGCTGGTACAGTTTTACATTATAAATATATTTTAGATTGTGTGGAATGAACGAGTATTCACAGTAAAAAACAAAGAGGGTCCAAACTCCCAGCAGATAGAATTCACATAAATTTTGAGCAAAATCAAGTACCGAGTGGGGTTTCCACAATACAAGCTACAGTTGACGTGTAAGCATATAGAAAGTATGCCAGAGGGGTTTGAGAAAAAATGCAAGAGCAACGGCTACAGGAGAAAGAGGCATTGAATACACAGAATGAGCTTCCATAAACCATTATTAATCTTAAGAATGGTGCAATAGAGTCCATATTTTCAAGAGATATATTTTCAAACCTTCTTTTTTTGCCAAATTACAAATTTCAAAATAAGAGGCCACAGTGATAACCAATATAATTTGAAAGCTGGACAAATCCGAAAAGCCCTTGTAGAGCCACAATTTACAAGCAAACTATTTTAGATTTAGAGCATGTTCATCGGATTTTATTTGCAAAAATAGAGTTAAAGTTTCTGCAATGAAAAAATACCTGGAAATGAAAGCAAAATCTTTCAAGAATCATGCAACAGAGGCTAAAAAAAAAGAAGAAGGTCTCCATAGTTTCCAAAAGGAACCTTCAAAACCCTCATCGTGGCAGCCACAGTCCCAGGCGGCACGAGCAATAGAGCCAAAGTGGTAAAAGAGAAAATGAGCAGGCGTATGCTTGTTTTGGGGTTTGTAACCCCCCGTAAGTGATAGGTTTTATCAATTTATTTTCCTTCTTTGCAACTTTGGGTTGTAACAATATTAATATGAGTGATGCAATTTTTATCATTCTATTAATATTGATTTTGAGATAAAAATGGTTTAGGTTTTTTAAAGGTGATAATAAATATTTTATTTTTGCATCATTTAATAACATTATTAAATATTTTATAGTTTATTACTTTAACAAATATTATTTATTTTTATAATATTATTAAGTGATTTAATTACCACTTAATTAATATTATTAATATAATTAACATTTGTTAAAATAATGAACTGTAAAATACTTAGTTATCATTATTATTCATAAAGTTAAAATTATTAAAAGATTTATAATTCATCACTTAATGAAGTTTTATTAAGTAATGAATTATAAATCATTTAATAAATGTAGTTTATGATGCAAAATAAATATTTGTTTTCACTTTTAAAAATCGAGAAGATATTATTGGAGGTATTTAATGTCAAATGCCAAAGTCAAGGGGACAAGTGCAAAAAGATGAGGAAAGGTCTAGAATGTAGAAGAGTTGAAAAAGTTTGTAAAAATAATTAAGGAGGCTCTTTATGGGTTGTAAGAGGATAGGGTTTCATTTAAAAGGGTCATTTATGGTTAATTTGGTCAGGCTTGACTTATTGCACCACTTTTGAGCCTTTTTACAGCTGTTTGAGGGGCTCAAAAATGGCTTTTTTTCCTTACATTTGACCCAGAATTTATTACCAGCATTTATGAGGCAGTTGGCTGAAAATGTATAAGTATAAGCTGAGGCTTCATTGTAAAAGGGTTCTTCTTCCCTTTGGCTTGTGGTTTTGTGACTTGTTCTAAGTTCTTGACAGAGGCAAAGAGATTTTGTAACCCATTTCAGAGAGATATACAAATTTGTAACACCTTTGACTATGAAAGATAGCTTATGCTTTCTGAATTTTTTGGGTTTGTGTATCACATGATGCCTTGTTCAGAGATTTATATGATCCTTTGCAAGCTGAAAGTAATACTAGATTAGTTTCAGATTGTGAGAAAACCAACTCCTTTTAGGAAGTAATATTTTTAGTCTTCTTACAAATTTCTTATGCAGGGATTGTGTCATTGAGTTGTGTATTTGAGCTTATCTTTACTAGTTCTCTTGTGTGTTGGATACCTGTTAGATTTCAAAGGCTTAATATTTTGGTGCATCACCTTTAGGAGGTTAGATTTCATTTTTATGTTTCCTTCTATCTCTTTCCCTTTGCAAAAAGTCTTAGTTTAGGAAGTATTAGGTGAGTTTCCATCAAGAGCCAACTTACTCTGGAGGTCAGCTCCCAAAGTCTGAGCCCACAATCAGGGGAGCTTTTGCATGTATCACTAGATTGTTGAGTTTACTCAACCAAGTGTAGATTTCAGTGATAACAGGAAGCTGTTGAGACAACCCAACATAGAGGAAGACATCTTGAATATGTAAGTGATGATGAATTTGAAGAGGTTCAAGGTGAAGCTGCACATGCACCTATGATGGACCAGGAAGAAGAGAGGTTCCTAAGAGCTTTGACAAGTTTGAAATCAACACCTCAGTTTAATCCTCCTGAGTATAGTGGAAAATTGGATTCTGATGAAATGATAGATTGGATAATAGAGATGGAAAAGTATTTTTAATATGAGAATGTATCTGAGGGTAATAAGGTGAAGATTGCAAGCACAAAGCTGAAAGGTCATGCATCCTTATGGTGGGAACATCTACAATTGGATCAGAAGAAGAAAGGTAAGGAAAAAATCAAGGTATGGGATACAATGGTAAACAAATTGAAAGGCAAGTTTCTACCTTGTGATTATCAGATTAACCTAGTTTGGAGAATGCAAAGTTTGAAGTACAAAAACAAATTAGTAAAAGACTACACTGATGAATTCTATAGATTGGTCATCAAATCTGGACATGTTGAAGATGAAGTGGAATGAAAAACAAGATATTTGAATGGCTTGAGAAGTTCTCTACAAGATGAGATTAGTTTGGTCAAGATGGAGAGCATTGAAGAGGCATATCAGTTTGACCTAAAAGTTGAAGAGAAGTTGAAAAAAAGATATGAACAAAGACAAAGAGGTAGAGGAGGTAGATTCCCTAGAGGAAGAGGTAGATCTCATTGTGAAAGCAATAGATTTGAACGAGACAAGTCAATTTCAGACATATCTCAAGACAAAGGAAAGACTAAATGGAAAGGTGGTAGTTCATTCCAAGGATGAGGTAATCACTCCATAGGTGGTTATAGCAGAAGAGGGTTCCAAGTAACTTGTTACAATTGTGGTGAAGAAGGAAATAAATCCTTTGAGTGTACACATGCAAACAAGAAAGTTGGCAGTAGTAGAAATGCATTGGTACAAGAGGAGTCACCTAATGAACCTAAAAGTAATCTCATGATCTGAAGGATACTATGGAGTGAAAAGGATAAAAAAGATCTGATTAGGAAAAGTTTGTTCAAGACTAGATGTAGATTTGCACACAAAGTCTAGAATGTGATTGTTGATAGTGGAAGCTTGGAGAATATGGCATCTAAGGAAATGGTTTAAAATTTGCAGTTAGAGAGGATGAAACATCTGAAACCCTATTAGATCTCATGGATCAAGGATGAGCATACATTAATGGTGAGTGAACAATGTTTTGTGAATCAAAAAATTGTAAAGTATTATGATAAGGTGGTATGTGATATTATGCCTATGGATTGTTGTCATATTTTGTTGGGTATACCTTGGAAATATGATAGACATGCTATACATGATTGAATATTGAATAGATATTCTATTTGGGTTGATGGTAAGAAGAAAATATTGTTACCTTTGGTTGAAGAATCTGTTGGTGAGTTATGTACATCTATGAAATTTTGTCTGATAGAAGGTAGATGGTTTGTTAAGGATTTGAAAAGAAATGATATATGTTATGATTTGATTCTAAACAAACCGAGTAAGAATGTAGAAGATGAAATTCTTGTAGAATTTGAGAAGTTACTCATTGAGTATAGAGATATCATTTCAAATAATGTACCTGATGGTTTTCCACCAATGAGAGATATCATTCATTGTATGGATCTAGTTTGTGGAGATAGTTTACCAAACAAAGAACCATATAGGTTAACACCGACCGAGAATGAAGAGCTTAACTGACAAGTTAATGAATTTTTGAACAAAGGTCTGATCTGACAAAGTCTAAGTCCATGTGTAGTACATGTTGTGTTGGCACCTAAAAATAATACAGAATGGAGAATGTGCACTGATTCCTGAGAAATCAACAAGATCACAGTAAAGTATAGGTTGCCTATACTGAGAATGGATGTCATAATGGATTGTTTGAGTGGAGAAAAATATGTTATCAAAACTGATTTGAAGAGTGGATATCATCAGATCATAATCAGAGAATGCGATGAATGGAAGACTACTTTCAAGACAAAGGAAGGTTTGTATGAGTGATTGGTTATGCCTCTTGGTTGAACTAATGCACCAAGTACATTTATGGGGTTAATGAAAGAAGTTTTGAAGAAATTATTGAATAAATGTGTGATTGAATATTTGGATGATATTCTAATATTAAGTAAAACTAGAGAAGAGCATTTGATGCATATAAGAAAAGTGTTACAGATATTTAAAGAGGAAAAGTTGCTGATAAATCTGAAGAAATGTTCCTTCATGAAAGAAGAGCTTGTGTATTTGGGCTTTGTGATTTCATCTGATGGTTTTAAAATGGATCCAGAGAAGGTTGAGGATATACTTAGTGGGCCTACACCTAAGAATTTCACTGAGGTAAGATCATTTCATGGATTGGAAAGTTTTTACAGGAAATTTATTAGAAATTTCAGTTCTATTTGTAATTCTATGACTGAGACAATAAGAGGAGACAAAAGATAATTCAAATGGACATAGGGAGCTAATAAGAGTTTTGAAACTTTGAAACTAAAATTTGTTGAATTACCTATGTTATCCTTACCTGGTTTCATTAAGGTATTTCAAGTTGAATGTGATGCAAGTGGAAGTGAAATTGGATCTGTGTTGACTCAAGAAGGTAAACCTGTTGCTTTCTTTAGTGAAAAATTGAATGATGCAAAATGGAAATATTTTTTCTATGATCAAGAGTTCTATCCTATTGTCCAAGCTATGAAGAAGTGGAGACATTATTTGATGCCAAATGAATTTGTGTTGTATGCTGATCATAAGGCTTTACAATATTTGGGTAGTCAAAATAAGTTGAATAAAAGACATATGAAATGGGTAGAGTATTTGCAGAGCTTTACATTTGTGATTAAGTATAAGAGTGGAGTTTATAATAGAGTTATAGATGCATTGAGTAGAAGGAGATCTTTTTTTACTGAAATGAGAATCAAAGTTCTTGGTTTTGATGATATGAATAATTTGTATGAAAGTGATCCTGATTTTTCAGAGCAGTGGAGAGTGTGCAGAGAACCTAATTCAAATCAATAAATTAAGTATGAAAACCATTTCATTCAGGAAGACATGTTGTTAAAATTTATTTAGTTATGTATACCGAGAGGATCAATGAGAACTAATTTGATAATAGAGAAACATAGTAGTGGATTGGTTGGACATTTTGGTATTGATAAAACATTGAGTTTTCTAAAGGAGAGGTATTTTTGGCCTCAGTTGTACAAGGATGTTCATAAATTTGTAAGAAGTTGTGGAGTTTGTCAAGTTGCAAAGGAGTGAGTCAGACTATTGGTTTGTATACACCTATTACTGTTCATGAGAAATCTTGGAGTCATATCAACATGGATTTTTTTCTTGGCTTACTTAGGACAGTGAGAGGTAATGATTCCATATTTGTTGTTGTGGATAGATTTTCTAAGATGACACATTTCATACCATGTAGGAAAATATCAAATGAAGTACATATAGTAAATCTATTCTTTAAGGAAATTGCCAGATTGTATGGATTACCAAAGAGTATCATCTTTGACCGAGACAGTAAGTTTGTAAGATATTTTTGGAAAACACTTTGGAAAAATTTGCATAGTTAGTTAAAGTTTAGTTATACATTTAATCCATAAACTAATTGATAAACAAAGGTTGTAAACCAAAGTTTGGGTAATTTATTGAGATGCCTAGTTGGAGACACACCAAGCAATTGGGATTTGATGTTGGCACAAGTAGAGTTTGCATACAATAGTTAAGTGAATAGAAGTACTGGAAAGAAACCTTTTGAGATTGTTCATGGCACACAACCAAGAGGTATATCAGATTTGAGAGATATTGTTGGTGAAGAGAAAAGAAGTCCTGAAGCAAAAGAATTTGTAGAATTTATGAAAACACTACATGAAGATGTAAAATAGATGTTGGATAATAGTAATCATAAATACAAAGATGATGTAGATAGATCAAGAAGATAAAACATTTGAAGTTGGTGATGTTGTAATGGTTCATTTGAAGAAAGGGAGATTTCCTATTGGAACATATGGTAAACTAAAGATGAAGAAAGTTAGTCCTTGCAAAATACTGAGAAGATTTAACAGTGGAAATTCTTATGAAGTTGAATTATGTGATGACATGGATATATCACCTATATTGAATATTTTATATTTGTATGAATATCATGAACCTGATGAAGAAGTGACAATACCAAGTGATTATCCAAAGAAGAAGATAGACGAAGTTGAAAAGATTCAAAAACAAAGAGTTGGAAGAAGCACAAGAGGAAGAGAATACATGGAGTATCTTGTAAGGTGGAAAAATAGACCGATTGAGGAATAATCTTGGATTTCTCAATCTAAGTTGGATTCATTTCAGGTTGGACCTGATACATGTTTTGAGAAATAATTTCTATTTACCCCAGGTGTCTGATGTAGGATCATCTTGGGTCATTGGAAATCCTACTCAACCAAAAAGATGTTTGTTTTTGTTCTGTAATTTGTTCTATGTCACTCAGGTTCTGTCTCTCGGGCATGATTATCTCTATCGCTTGGGTTTTGTATCTCAGGGACGCTTATTTCTAACACTCGGGATTTGTCTCTTGCACATGATTTTTTATGATGCTTAGGTTCTTTCACTCGGGTTTCTCTTCTAACGCTTATGTTTTTTTCCTTGTTTCTAAGGCATTCTTCTCTCTATCATTCGGTTTGTTCTTCTATTTCTCGGGTATTCTCTTACTGACGGTTTTTTATTTTCATTGATCTTCTTCCTGAGATGCTTATTTTGGGAGTTGGATCTTTGGTCAACTTCCTCATTTAATTTCCATTACTAAATTGATTTGGGGTCTCTCTTAGGGTCTATGTGGACCTAAATTTGGGTCTCTCCTATGGATTTGAGCACTTAATTTCTTGTTGGGCCCCTGTAGATATTTGGTTCATTATTCTTTATTTAAGGAGTTTTTTTTGGGGTGGCACTTTGAAGATAGAAGACTTGAAGGTGGTTCTATGACCTCACATGTATGAATCTTATATTTTAATTCATTTAATATCTGGACTAAAATGGGAAAGCCTTACAATCCAACATGTAATGACTTTGATCAATTAATGGAAAATGATCTCTATGTTTTTCTTCTCTCACTGTGTGTTGCTTCTTCTACATTGTCTTGGCAAGCTGCTTAGGTAGTTGGGAGTGCCCTTTGCCCCATCTCCTTGCCCTCCTTGCATCAGCTATGCTCTCACTCTTTTAGGGTGATCAAAATCCTAGACCTATCTTTTCCTTCAATTTTTCTTTCCAATATTGTAAGTGATTTAGAGCCTTAGAGGGTATACCTCCCAAGTGCTTTATGAAAGCCATGAGAAATAAAATCCCAAAGTGATATACAAAACCACTTTAGCCACAGTTGGTCAAATTCACTATAAAATGAAACACTTGCATCCTTTATAAGGTGGAAGAAAAACAACAATTTAATAGCCTTCCTCTAGTAGTCCTCACGGATTGTGCAAAATATTCTTGGCATATGGTAGGAAGCTCTCGAAAGAGAGGTAAAAGAAAATATTTTTTAATAGATCATTGATTAAATCTTGTGTAAGTAGTAAGCCTACCTATTTAACCATGTTGAACCAAAATTGACATTAGGTAGATTGATTGAAGTGTTTTCTTGTGAAAGATTCATCAAAACATTTGAAAATATACACTTTTTGTGTAGCTTTTAAGGTTAGACAATATGCATTTTTGTGCTTGTTATGTTTGATGATACCTAATATTATAGAAAAGAATCCTCTAAAGATCCAAACTCAGTTGGAAATCCTTGAAATTTGTGAAATTAAGACAAATCCAATCAGCATAGCAGCTATAAGCATTCTTGCAACACCTACAAACATTCTTTTAGTTCCTATGAACATTCTTTTAGCTCCTAAAAACCTTTTTGCAGCACCTAAAAAATTCTTACAACACTTATAAACATTCTTTTAGAATCTAAAAACATTATTTCAGTGCCTATATAGATTCCCGCAATGCTTAGAAACACACTTTTAACACCTATAATCATTAAAACAACACCTATTATTGGTGTTGTCCTAATAATGAGCATTTCCCAAAATTTCGAGTCATAAAACTTGACACTTTTGGATACCCATTTGAGATTTATACTTAGTCCAATCATAATAGATTTGAAATTCCCCATTTTTAGACTTGTTGATAAAATTGAGGCATTCATACTAAGTTTCAAAATCACATCATGGTTGAAAAAAACTAGTCTAGATATCATAATCATGACAACTATGAAGATAATTTCATTGCAGCCTTCACGAATAAAATTCAATCTTTACAATCACAAATCCAAGACCTACAGGAAGAAAATGATACACCATCCAAATAATACTCATTAAGATCATTTTTCCTTTTCTCTTTAATCATGATCTAAACATGCCTCCCTTTTCTTCAAACAATAGGCATCTAAGCACAAAAATCCTATCTTTGATCAAGAACAACTTCATGAACATCCTATCTTTGATCAAGAGAATGAAGAAGAAGTTACTTTAGATTGAGTTTAGAGTCTTCTCTATTAATCAGCGGAAAACATTCTAAATCAAGGAGAACCAATTATATCCTAGTGACAATCATCACAAGGAAGTGAAAATAAATAAAAGCAAGACATTGTTGATATAGAATAAAGAAATGGATCACATCCTCATAATCTTGAATCCAATATCAATTTTGGAAAAAAATAATGAATCTAAATGTCTAATGGATAGAGAGTTTATTCCTTTGGGACAATATTTTGTATAAACATTAGAATAATTTCTTGAACACAATCTCATCATGTTGCCTCAATTGATCTCATGTGGAGTTACATTTGTGAGAAACTATTGTGCCTATCATCAAAATAATGAACATAAAACTTCAGATTGCGTCGAATTGAAACATAAAATCCAAGATCTTATTGATGATGGTATAATTAAAATAGAAAATCCTAATGACCTATGTAATGAAGAATAAGATACTAATCCCAAGTAGGATCAAAATCATGAACATATGTCTAGTAATGACCTAAATGTCACTTCTACTTCCTCCAATGTTCCTCCATTTCCTAAAATTGCACAGCTAGTCAAAATCCCTCCATTAAACAAAGAGCCTAAGGATGATACTTTTCATGTTGAACATGTATACCCTCAAGGGCTACCTCTAAAAGAGATCCAAGCTAACCTACATCATTCTACAAGTCTTTTTCATGCTTCAAAGATCCTAGATCCTAAGCTATCATGTGTTTCAATGCCTATCATACCTATTCCAAATGATCCCCCATCAATCATCTAAGAACCCCCATACATAGAAAAAATTATACCTTGTCCTTAGAAGTGGTTTCACATCAAGAGAATAATCCAAAGTGCAAAGAAAAAAGTATCAGTAAGGATCAAGATCAAGATACTATCCATTCCTATCCAAAATTTGATGAAGATCCCATACCCCTAAAATCCCATGATGATCCTATTGGAGATTTGATTCTGTGCAGTTGATTGATTGTATGTTTGTCATTGATGACAACATATAATACACATCAGTAACTTTGTATGTACTTATCAGAATGATGATATGAAGACTTGCATGGTTAGATACATGTTGTTGAAATGTTTATGATGCTATGTTCATACATGCAGATCCAGATATGATGGTTCAGTGAAGTTCTATAATTCTATTATTAGCAGTTATAGTTCTGTAAGTGTAACTGTTTAGGGCCGACATATGTAATGTGTTTCTTGAGTTTTGCCTATCTTCTATATATGCGTGTGTATATTCATGATTGTTTATGAGTCGATGATATTAATCCAAAGGTGCCAAATGTGTTTCAAGAAGATTACAAAGTTAGAGTTAATTTGGTGAGGTTGACTTAGTGAAGTGTCCCATTTATTCAGTTTATACTTGCATGGTTGTAATTGTGCTTGCGTGCTTAGTAGAGCCAACAAGGATGTTATGGAGAGTTGTATAATTTGTGGAAGATAATTATAGTCAGTCATATGTAACACACAGAGTGTGAATGATACGAAATGTGAAGAAAGATGTACAGAGCAGATTATCAGAGTTTGTTCATTCATCAAGATTCTATGTGAAGAAGAAGTGAAAGATAACAATACACTGGAACCGATCAAGACAGTAGGTCTACTCTAAATTTCATCATCAGATATAGTGCATAACTATTATACAGAATGTTGTAGCCTTCACTATCAAGCAGTGAGATTTTGGACAGTGAGTCCACCACCCCTAATAGGGTTATTTGTAAAAGACTCCTAACCGGGTCTGACCCTTAACCAGGTCACTATACTTATTGCATTGTAAAGTACAACTCCTAACAGGGTTGAAATATCTTCTAATAGGGATTACTATAAACAATTATAGTTCTTTGTGGGTGTTAATTCCCACTGGGGTTTTTACCATTTGGTTTCCCCATAATCAAATTGTGTGTTGTGTACTGTGTTATCTGATTAAGAATTTATTTTGTTGTAATTTGAAGTTAAAGAAGTAAAATTATAAATAATTGATTCACACCCCCCCTTCTCATTTATCCTTTGGGACTATTCTAACAATTGGTATCAGAGCCAAGTGCCTTGGAGAAGAAGCCTAACAGCTTAAGGTAGATCAGATGTCTTACTTCAGAAAAGAAAGCCCTAAGCTTGATGGTGAAAATTATCTGGATTGAAAAAAAAAATGATAACATATCTACAATGTGTTGGCTTTGAGATCTTCGAAATTGCTACATAAGAGGTTCTAATTCCATCTCTAAAAGACCTTGCAAAGGATGATGCCACTAATAGACAAAAGGATATATTTACAAATAATGCTATTGCTAAAGAAGCCCTAATCAGCACCTTATCCGATAGTGAATTTTTTGAGGTCTAGAAAATTTACAAAGCATATACCATATGGAAGTACTTAGAAGATATGTTTGAAGGCGATATTCAAGCAAAGAATGCACGTAGGAAGAAATGGAAAAATAAATACAACAGTCTTGAGATGTTACCTAAAGAAAACTTTAGAGCTTACAATCAAAGGATAAATGAAGCAGTTTCTAGAATCAGGAACAATGGTGGAGAAATATCAGAAGAAGATATAATGGACAAGTTTCTTACCACTTTGACACCAGACTATGAAAACAAGATCAATATTCTAGAGGAAACCATGCAATTCTCACAAGACTTCAAGAGAGAGACCTTGATCAGCAAAATATCTACATTTGAGATATCAAGATTGAAGACTGAACCTAAAAGTGAAATAGCCTTCAAAGCCTCAGTCCATGGTAAGAAATCCTTACACATCTCCAGTCATAATGAGAAAGAAGAATTTGATGAAGAACTAGAAGAAATCATTGCTATGATTGCTAAAAGAGAAAAGAAAGGAAAAGGAAAATATGAAGGACAACTTCCATTCAAATGCTTTTCATGTAACAAGATTGGTCACTTTGCATCTAAGTGTCCCACAAGAGTCAAGAAGTTTAGATCTGATTACAAGCCCAAGTATAGGAAGGAATGTTATCATGTTGAAGAAGGTGTAACTGATGATGATTCAAGAGAAGATGAAATTGGATTCATTTCCCTTAGAGACATGGAAAAGATGCTTGAGGAAATGGACATTGTAGATGAAAAGGAAGAACAAGAGTTAGCCTTAACTTCCAAAGCAGACATCAGAACTGATTGGATCATTGACAATGGATGCTCTCATCATATGACAGGTGACAAAGATAGATTTTTTCAGCTTGAAAAATATAAAGGTGGTATGGTTAGATTTGGAGATAACACTCCTAAACCTATCATAGGCAGAGGTTCTATCACTTTGGATGGGAAGAACAAGACAAATGATGTCTTATATGTTGATGGATTACATCATAACTTGCTGAGTGTTGGACAGCTACTTGAAAAAGGTTATCATCTGGAGTTGAAAGAGAACAAGTGCATCATTAAAAACAAAGATGGAGACATGATTGCATCAGGTTGTAAAACAAAAGGTAATATTTTTCAGCTCAATTCTGATGTAAGTTTTTTTGTTGCAAAGGTTGATGACAGTTGGTTATGGCACAAGAGACTATGCCATATCAATTTTGATAATATAATTAAGATCAGTAATGTCAAGGCAGTTAGAGACCTACCAAGTATTGCAAGGCTAGTTGATACAATATGCAGGGAATGTGTTATGGGAAAGCATGTAAGGAGTTCATTCAGAAGCAAGTAGAACTCAGCCGAAAACAAATTGGACCTAGTGCCTACAGACTTATGTGGTCCTACCCAAACAAGATCTTACTATAAAGAAAGGTATTTCATTTTGTTTGTTGATGATTATTCTAGAATGATGTGGGTTGCGTTCTTAAAGGAAAATTCTAAATCCTTTGAGAAGTTTAAAATATTCAAAGCTAAAGTTGAGAATGAATCCAGATTGAAACTAAAATGTCTGAGATCTAATAGAGGAGGATAATTCACCTCTGATTAGTTTTATGACTATTGTGAAGAACATGAAATTAAAAGACAATTGAGTGCACCTAGAACCCCTTAGTGGAATGGGATAGCAGAAAGGAGCAATAGGATCATACTTTATACAACGCACACTATGATAATTGAAGGAAAAGTTGCACACACCTACTAGAGAGATGCAGTGAATATAGTAGTGTATACTATCAATAGAACTCAATTGAGACCAGTCACAGATAAGACACCCTATGAACTTTAGTTTGGTAATGTACCTATAGTAAAGTATTTTAGAATCTTTGGTAGCAAATGCTAAATAAGGAAAGATGATGGTGTTGGTAAGTTTGATGCCAGAAGTGATGAAGGTATTTTCCTTGGTTATTCTACCAAAATCAAAGCATATAGATGTTTCAATTTGAGATTAAAGAAGATAATTGAAAGAACGCATGTTAAAATTGATGAAAAGTTTATGATTCAAGAAAGATACTATGAATATGCACCTATGATTGAAGATGAACCCAGGCCTAGCAGTGAAGATACTGTTATTGAAGAAATGTTTGATTGCATTGATGTCTCATGCAATGACACTAAAACAAGTAGAGAAGAATCTCATATTATAGAAGAAGAAGGCACACCTAAGGTTCCAAAATTCACATCTAGATACCATTCTAAAGATGATATCATTAGAGATCAGAGTAGCAGTGTTTTGACTAGATCAAAAGCTAAAAGTCTAGCAGTAGATGAAGATGTATGTTTACTTTCATAGATTGAACTGTTAAGTGTTTAAGATGCATGTAATGATTTTTATTGGAAGAATGCTATGAAAGAATAATTAGATCAGATAATTAAAAATGATACATGGGAATTGGTTCCTAGACCTAGTGACAAAAATGTGATAGGAACAAAGTGGGTATTTAGAAACAAGATGAATGAAGATGGTATAGTAGTAAGAAACAAAGAAAGATTGGTATGTAAGGGATATGCATAGAGAGAAGGAATAGAATACATAGATACATTTGCCCCTGTGAGAAGACTGGAAGCCATAAAATTGTTTTTGGCATACGCAACATTCAAATTTTATCAAATGGATGTAAAATCATCTTTTCTGAATGGTGACTTGAAGGAAGAAGTCTACATTAAATAGCCTGAAGGATTTAGTCTTTCAGATGAACTAGACATGGTATGCAGATTGAAGAAAGCACTCTATGGTCTTAAACAGGCCCCAAGAGCTTGGTATGAGAGATTTGATGGATACCTTACCAAGATTGGATTTAAGAAAGGAGTAGTAGATTATAATTTATTCACAAGAGAGAAACCTAATGGATTGTTATTAGTTTCCATATTTGTTGATGACATTATCTTTGGTGGTAATGACAAGCTTAGTACAACATTTGCAAAAGAAATGTAGAATGAATTTGAAATGAGCATGATTGGTCCTAAAATATACCTTTTGGGACTGAATGCAAAGCAAACAGATAAAGGTATATTCATTAATCAGTCAAAATATGTGAAGGAAATATTGAAGACCTTCCAGATGGAAGACTGTAAGCTAGTATGCACCCCCATGATAATAGGAAGGAAGCTTTCAAAGGATGATGATTCCATAGCAGTTGATAAAACACTGTATAAATCTATGATTGGTAAACTCATTTATCCAACTCAGTCTAGACCTGACATATCTAATGTAGTTGGCATTGTTGGAAGATTTGCACCTGAACCCAAGAAGAATCACCGAATGGTAGTCAAGAGGATATTCATATATCTAAAGGGAACTATAGAATATGGTTTATGGTATCCTAAATCATAAAATGTAAAGCTTCATGTGTATACAGATGCAGATTGGGTAGGTTGTATTGATGAGAGGAAGAGAACTTCAGGAGGAGCAATATTTCTTGGAGACAGGTTGGTTTCTTGGATAAGAAAGAAATAGAACTATATTTCTCAATCAACAACAGAGGCTGAATATGTTGTAGCAGCACTGAATTGTACAACCATGGTTTGGATCAAGCAGATGGTTAAATACTTTGGCATTTAGGTTGATTATCCTATTGTTATTTACTATGATAATACTAGCACTATCAACATGTCTAAGAACCCTGCGATGCACGCAAATACAAAACACATAGATATCAAGTATCATTTCCTAAGAGAAAAGGTTGTAGACAAAGAAGTTAAATTAGACTATGTGAACAAAAAAGAACAGTTGGCAGATATTTTCACAAAGACATTACCAAAGGATACTTTTGAGTATCTCAGGGAGAAGTTGGGTGTAATTCCCTCTCTTGAGTCTGTTTAAAAGAAGCAGCAAGAGACATCAGTCATTAAGTGACTGATGAATGGTTGACTACTCTACTTCTGGAGTAATACAAGTGCCTAAAAAGATCTAATGGCACCCTTTTCCATTGATGTCAAAGGGGGAGTATATACATGGAACAAAAACATGGTGAGTATATACTAAGGGGGAGCATATACTCTGGGGGAGTATATACATAACATAGTCAGAGGAATTACAGCAGTTTAGAGAAACCTTTGTTGAGGATATTGAGAAGATTGTAAAAGAAAGAAGCCACCATGAACAGAGGATGTTTTTGGTGTCATATGTTTCCATCAATGTTAAAGGGGGAGATTGTTGGAGATTTGATTTTGTGCAGTTGATTGATTGTATGTTTGTCATTGATGACAACATATAATACACAGTAGTAAATTTGTATGTACTTATCAAAATGACAATATGAAGACTTGTGTGGTTAGATACATGTTTTTGACATGTTTATGATTCTATGTTCATACACGTAGATCCATATATGATGTTTCAGTGAAGTTGTGTAATTTTGTTATTAGCAGTTACAGTTCTGTAAGTGTAATTGTTTAGGGTTGACGTATGTAACGTGTTTCTTGAGTTGTGTCTATCTTCTATATATGCATGTGTATATTCATGATTGTTTATGAGTTGATGATATTAATCCAAAGGTGCCAAACATGTTTCAAGAAGATTACAAAGTTAGATTTAATTTGGTGAGGCTGACTTAGTGAAGCATCATGTCTATTCAGTTTATACTTGCATGGTTGTAATTGTGCTTGTGTGCTTAGTAGAGCTGACAAGGATGTTATGGAGATTTGTCTAATTTTTGGAAGATACTTATAGTCATTCATATGTAACATGCAGAGTGTGAATGATACGAAATGTGAAGAAAGATGTACAGAGCATATTATCAGAGTTTGTTCATTCATCAAGATTCTATGTGAAGAAGAAGTGAAAGATTGCAATACACTGGAACTGATCAAGATAGCAGGTCTACTCTACAGTTCATCATCAGATATAGTGCATATCTATTATATAGAAGGTTGTAGCCTTCACCATCAAGCAGTGAGATTTTGGACAGTGAGTCCACCACACCTAACAAGGATATTTGTAAAAGACTCCTAACCGGGTCTGACCCTTAACTAGGTCACTATACTTATTGCATTTTAAAGTACAACTCCTAATAGGGTTGAAATATCTTCTAATAGGGATTACTATAAACAAGTATAGTTCTTAGTGGGTGTTAATTCCCACCGGGGTTTTTACCATTTGGTTTCCCCATAATCAAATTGTGTGTTGTGTACTGTGTTATCTGATTAAGCATTTACTTTGTTGTAATCTAAAGTTAAAGAAGTAAAGTTATAGCTAATTGATTCATCCCCCCCCTCTTCTCACTTATCCTTTGGGACTATTCTAACAGATCCCTTCATAACCTTTTATTTCTTCCAAGATTACACTCTTCCACCTCAAGCACAAAGTATCCATACAAGCCCTATATCTTTTAAACTTCCCAAGGATGATTGAGATATCCCTTCCACCATTTCCAATGAGCCTATTTAAAATCAAGAGAAAAGTATCCTGTCTACATAATCCAAAGATCCTTGTCAATATTGGATTATACAAACATCTCCTTGTCATGATCCTACATCTCTACCTCAAGAACCTATCATTGTTCCTAATCCCCCTCATCATATTAAATCTCCTCATGCTTTAGTTGATCCTATCAAAGCCACTAATGTGCCCATTGGTATAAAGATAAATATTAAGGATGAGGGCCTTGGCAATATAACTTAGTTGAAAGATTTTGATATCCCTTATAGACCTAATGTCCCTCCATTTAGACGTAAGAATCTACCTTCACCATCCTCCAAATCCATTCTTGGCCCCTATATCCCAAATCTAAAGCCTTCCTCCCTTCCATCCATATTGGGTCCTTATATTCCTCTACCAACCATGCCTACCATTCCTAGCTCACCATCTAATTACCCTATCATATATCAAGATCAACCAAGGTACACATGCTCGAGAAACTTCTAGGCACCTATCCATATGAACCCTCCATATCATTCATATCCATCCATGAATCCCAAAATAGCTAGAATAAATTTGGATGTCAAACATAAAAATCATAAATTTAAGAATCCACATACATTCAAGGAGCAACATGTCCACTATAATCGACATGTGATTATAAAGAAAAGGAAATATCCAAAAGATTGCAAAGGTCCATCATGAAAAATGGAGAATCAAAGACAATGTGGTTTTCTAAATCCTTCATCAAAGAAATTATTTTTCAAACATCAAAAGAAAAAGAAAAAGAAAAATCAAGGACTATGTGGATAACCTAAGTTACTTGTACAAAACTTGCATACAAAATAAAAATCAAGTTTGACATTCAAGCTTCCAAATGATTCAACTCCATACCATCCTCTTACCATCACCCTATCAATATCTTTGAGCATATATTCAATAAGCATGGTCCATTATAGCATATGTTTCAAAAGAGTACATATCCAAGGGAAAGATGCTTGAATCCCTCCATTTTTCATCACTACCTTTTGGAAAAGTAAAAAAAGGAAATTTAAAAAAATTAAAAGAAAGAAAAAAAGGGAAAAAAAATAGAAAAAAGAAAGAAAGAAAATAATTAAAAAGAAAATATAGAAAAATAAAGAGAAATAATCCATCCTATGGTGAAAACCACTTCTTGCATGACATCTTGGGAAACTACCATGATGAAAGATTGGAAAAATATGTGTCATGCATAGTCCACCTTCTAGTAATCTATACTTGGGGGAAAGTTCCATCCATACCAACTTAGCTAAATTATATCCTACACTATCCATCGTATACCTAATCGGCCATTATCTTTCATTTATCCATACATATTCCCATTTCTCCCGTTGATCTTGACAAGGTTGAGAATTTCTATGATCGTTAGGAATCCTATCTATCAACTTATTATTATTCCATTGTTGCTTCCATGCTACCTTATCATGATCTTGCTTATTCTAACTATTCCTTCCTATTAGTAATAACTAAGAGGGGGGGGGTGGGGTGAATCAGTGG
>MU223871.1:2982180-3007127 GCA_018584345.1 Thuja plicata | reverse complement strand
TAAAGGTTACAAACACATTGTTAAGTGTGACCTTGTTAGAGGATTTTATACATAGAGGTTGTCACTTAGTATCTGGCATCTATTTTTCTACCATCCTTGAATCAGCCTCCTTCTTAGACTGTCAATATGCTTTAGGAAAATATTGCTACCATCCTTTAATCAACCTTCTTAGGCTGTCAATAGGCTTTAGACAATTTCAATGCTACTTTCATGAATCAACCTTTTTGGCAATCTGTTTGGATATACATCAATTATATAAGATTGTTTAGTCCTGCCCTGTTAAGAGACTTGATGCTTCAATGGTTAAACTGAAACATTATGACATGTTTCTAATGCAAATTTGAATTGTATATTTTTAGATCTATTTAAGTACAATACCTATTTGATCAATGTATTCAATTCAATTCCTTTATGCTCCACACTTTCTTCTTTGTGATGTTGTGTTTCACTATTCGTCGGTGTCTAGAGAATTCCTTAGCTCTCCTTCAACTTGATTGATTAGGACTGTATGAAGTTATCCTTCATCAGTTTCTCTTTAGCATCCTCTTTCTATTTAGTCCCCTTCTGTGTATGTGATTGCATGTGATTAGTGATTGCGAAATGAATTATGCTTGTCTCTTATATCGACATGATATTCCTTAATTCTTGATTCTTGATTCTTGATTCTTAATTCTTGGTGTAAAAAATAATACAACCAATTTGATTTATGGCTTTAACTCCTAATTTATCTTTTAGCTAAATTCTTCCCAACTATATAAGTATTCTTTAAATCAATTACTTAACTATGGTCGAATAAAACAAATAAAACAACTAGTTAAGTCTATCTTTAAGCTCTTCTAGCTAGATATTTTGTCATTTTCTGAACTCTCTATTATGTCGGTCAATTCTATAGTTTTTCGTCGGTGACAACTGCCAGTTCCATCTATGTAACTCCAGTTAGCTTTTGGATCTCCATCCATTGGGCATCATTGGATTTTTCTTGTCAGGCAACTCTGTTTTCAGCTCATCGGGCATCTTGTGATTCTGCTTCATTGGGCAACACTGTCTTATGCTCATCGGTTATCACTACGACTTTTTCTCTGCCTTTACCGATGGTGTGCACTCCATCGGTGTTGTGTGTCACTTAGTGAATACTTGAATTTTATGCATTACTGAAAGCATAATCTTTGTTCCATTGATTCTCTGAAGTCTTTGGCATTATATACATGACCATACAAATGATATCAAGTTGACATCAGTGACAATACAAACCATTAACTGATTTAATGTCTTGCATCATCTTCAAGTTAACATTATCAAACATTCAACTAGTTACATGTCATCACTTCCATCATCCCTCATCATGTTTGAGCTTCATCCCATCCATGTATACCCTTTGGTCTTGATAAAAAATAAAGGACATAAAATGCAAAACATGTTCTCAAAAGACTCTTGACATGTCCACTCCTTTGAACAACACATGACTTTCATTGCATCATGTCATTACCCTATATGCCATCTAAAAATACCTCATTAGCCTACACTTCCATATCCCTTCTTCCTTATCTTGGATGATATTAAACGAGATTGTCCTTGAGGGTCACATTACACACGCTTCATCTATCATTTTCATATTCATTCTATCCAAATTTGCTCATCAATTCACTCGTAATACCCTACACCTTGCTAGACATTAGGGGCAAATACATGAGAACTTGATTGAAAATTAGTGATCAAGTTAAAAATAAAAAAAATAAAATAAAAATTTTAAAAAAATCTTTTAAAATTCAAAAATCTAAAAACAAAAAAAAAAAAATTTAATCCAAAAAAAAAAGAAAAATATTTAAAAATCATAAAAATTCAAAAATCTTAAAAATCCACTTTTTTTAAATCCAAAAATGAAATCATAAAATCTTTAATAAACTCTCAAAAGTTGTACTGTCCTTCCACATTATCAATGTCAAATCAAATTGGGGGTACCAATCGAAACTCAATGAACTCATCAAAACATCCAGACATTCAAATAGGATCAAGATCCAAATTGAAACATCAATGTCAAAATCAAACTGAACATCAGGAACAAAATTTAAAAGATAAAAAAATATGGATGAAGTTCTTCATAAATATGGATCCACAAAAAAAAAAAACATATTTGAATGTTGTTTCTTGATTTGCGAAATCATACCCTTTTAGCAACTCCAAGATGTCTTTGAACTAGAGAAGTGATAATGAAACATGATATTTTATTTGATTTATGCTTATGAGATTGATTCATAGAATTATGCAAATATGTGTAAAGACATGATCATCAAAGAATTATCGAGGGAATTTTCATATGAAAGGGGTCAATTCTTTGTCTGTTTATTTGTAATATTGATTTAATCCAATAAAAGTTGTATTCATATCATAATGGTAAAAAATATAACCCGTAAGAGTTGTACCAATTTCATGTTCCAAAAAGTGCAATGATGAAAATAGCAAAATAAATCAATCCAGTGATAAGTGACAATCTAGTTGCGATTTTCATTCATTTTAGATTAACCTTGCATAGGTAATCATTATGGGATTTCTTAAAGGAGGTGAAAGGTTAATCAAGGTCACACCATCAAAATTATCCTTAAGATGGAATATATTGGACTTTAACAAAAAATAAGGCATACCATCATGCATTATATAAGTTGCATATTAGGGGTATTGCATTAATCATTACATCATTTATATGTATATCATTCATTTAGGTCTATTATACCTGATCATTTAGATGCATCTCATAATCATTTTGTGGAATTTCATTAAATTATTAAAATCACTGAGATCATTAACATCATCGTATTACATTACATCATCATCTGTACATAAAAAATTGCATCCATAGGAATGAGCCATCATATACATATTATCTATCTATGTAATGCATTCATATAAGCAGTAATCATGGATTTAAATACATTCACATCCATGCATCCGTACATCCTGCATAGAAAATACAAAAACATGCATATAGAAAATCATGTAGAAATGCATCCATCTACATCATATATATAGATCATCAAAAATCATAAATTCCAACATATCATGACATCAAAAGGGAGATAAAATCATAAACCATCAAGAGTGAGTATGTCCATATCAAATATCCATTAATATATAATCAAATTTATAATCAATGTCGTCAAGTGTCAAGTATCCATTATCAAAAATTATGCTCAATTTGATTATCACAGGTAAATCAATATTCTCAAGATATAAATACATGCATACATCATCGCAATTAGATATCATTTCTACCTCATAAATATATAGGATGGCTCATTAATATGACACCAACATGTATCACCTGTCCTATCAGTCCCTAATCCCATATCATCAAAACCTCTGCTTGATCCCAGATAATCAAGACATCCAAGTAAGCCTATCAAATCAAACATCAATTAGTTATTCATTTATCGATCATCCTAAGAAGTCAATAATTAACCAAATCATCCATCCTATCCACTGAATTGAGATCTCTATCAACCTTTGGGAGTACATGTATTTTTGATCCTCTAGATCATGAGGTCAAAGCATCATATCCTATCATTTGACATCGAAATACACATCAAAACATGATTGTCTTATTTATCAAACATGCATGCAATAAAAAAGGCATGGAATATAGTCTTTGAGACACATCAATGATCTAATTTAACTGGGGCAATTATCTATCAAATCAATTCTTTATCAAGAAACAAATCAAAATCAAAATCAAAATCAAAATCCAATTGAGGATTTTTGAAATTCAACCAAATCTTTCAAAATGAATTTTGATTCATTTCTCGAGGGGGAATCGATGAACAAGGTACAAATTAAACACAATCAGACACCTTTTTTAATCAGGGACATCAGAAGTTGGATATTTGAAATCATTAGAGGGGCATCAAAATTAGTGAAAATAAAATTAGGGATTCATATCTATTATATGCTAAATGTGGACCTCTGAATTCAGCACAAACACCGCGTAGTCCTTACTTAATTGTTCAATTTACAAAGATAAACATGAGTTATCTATCTTGCAAATTCAATTAAAATGACTTGCTTCCTCCTAATTAGTTATGGATGTTGAGTTTACCCTCAGAACAAGAGCCAACAACCTGACCATTGCTAACATGGAGGATTTCTAGAATGTGAGAAAACATGAAATTGCCATTGCTCTATGACATTAAAATTACAACTAGTCTATGAGAGAAATTCTCTTAATCTATGAATTGAGAAACAATTAAGCTATGAAAATGAATTGCACTAATCTAAGAATGAATTGCAACTACTCTATGGAAGTAAAATGCAATTAGTCTAAGAAAATCAAATACTCATAATCTAGGAATGGAAATGCTTGTAATCTAGAAAAGAATTGCTTTTAAATTAGAATTGAATTTGCCATTAATCTAGAAATCTTAAAAGCACCAAATTGAAATGTTAGATATATCAATGAATCATAAATGAAAGCAATAAATCTTCAATTCCAATTAAAAACTAGCCTAATTATGCAAATTTGAGCTTAAAAGAATGAAAGAAATTAAATGCAAATTGACTATAGATTTGATGCTCTCCAAAATTATCCTCCTAAATGAAGAAAAAGAGGTCCAATTTATAGAAAACCATGGAAAGAGGGTGAAGAGTTTCTTGAAAAGAAACGGTGGCCTCTTCATTTCCATTTGAGACAAAAATGCAAAGATTATTTAAATAAAAGGGTGAATTATTGCCACATAAGTGTCCTTACACATGGAATTATGGAATTCCTTTTCGAGGATAATTCATCTAATAATTAAATAACCTTTCAATTCCTTTTATGTATATTAGCTAAAGGGGGTGGAATTGATTTAATTAAAAGCACTTAAGACTTTAAGATTAAATCAATTAATCATAGGGGTTTTTTAGCTAATAAACTCTGAGAATTTAGGAATTAAATATAATGTTAGATTTATGCAAATTTGGGTTTTCTGCATTTGAAACTCAGTCAATTAAATTCAATTAGGAGAATAATTTGCCTAATACAATAAGACTTCAAAGATGAGAAAATTGAAGGAATGCACCAAAATTGATTGGATTATTAGCTGCCAATTTTGGGGTGTTACAATATCAAGATTCATATCACCAAATGAATCATATCTGCATCAAACATCAAATCAAGAAGTGAATCAAACATCAGATTAGATATTAGGACATCAAAAATCAGACATTCTTTGAGCCAACTTGCTTCACACATTCATTCAAAGAGGGAAATTTGTATAAACCTAAAATTGGTCAATTCAAGTCAAATCTATTAATTAATTATGAAAGACAACAATTAATTAAATTCAAGTCATTGGATTAATTACAATTCCAAAATCAAATAGCTTTGTAATTGATTTAATCAATTTGATTATATAGTTCATTTAAATAATTATGTATCCGACCCATCTAATTCACATACAATTCTAATTTAATTAATTGTTTGAATTAACTAGATCCTAAATTATCTCAACAACCACATATGGAAAAAAAAATCAATTAACCAATGAGAGATGAGGATTTGGAACAAATGGATCACGCTAAGGCTTTGATATCTTGACCCTTCAATTTAAATAGACCAATCTTGTCCCTCCATTTGAGACACCTCAACTCACATAAAATGCACCGCCCTACCCTTTGGAAATACTATAGGATGCACAATTAGAGAAAATCACCTACTTTCATCCACTCTAATCATAACATCATCATTATAGTTAAATTGCATCCATGTTTTAGAGTAATTGAATTCATCTTAGCATTGTCATGGAAAATTTGCATCTATTTGATCATGTAGATTAGATCATTTAGATTAATTCATCATTCTCATTCTAAGGATTATCATTGTAGGAGTGCTTTTGCAGTTCAGAGCATGATTTTAGTCTTCTTAGTTAGAGAGCCATAGGATGTTCTTAATTGTTTCAATTCAAAGTTCTTAAATAGTATATATATTTGTACTTTGAATTGATATTTGATTAAACTAATCCTGTGAAGGTATTTTACATAAACAAAAAAAATGAATAATTCATAATACAGTTTGTAGTTAGCATACTTAAGCCCCAAATCCTTACTTCTCTCCTAAACTCAACCATAAGGATGATGGGGATTTACTTGTTCTATGGTGTTTCACACCAATCTACAAGTAGGCTTCCTCAAGGCTTTGTTCCCCCCTTATATATTATATCTTTAGATTCACCTACCTTGAGAGGATTTACTCTGTCTCCCTAAAAAACACCAAACTATCCTCTCAAGGGGCTATAGGTGTTGGAAATATATTACAAGCTAGGTGAGTGAGAGGGGGGGGGTGAATCAGGAACCAATAAAAATTCTTTACTTTTATCCTTTATTAGATTTTCTAGTCTAATTGCATGCATGGAATAGAAAAGCAATAAACATTCATAACTCTTGACAATAGATTTGGTTACCCAGAAACCTTAAAAATAGAAAGTAAAACTAGGGTGGGCATGATACCCACAAGCTTTAGAATTGTAGTAATAAAGTTGGCCTATTAAGGCTTACAAATGACCAATTCTAATGGTCTTCCCTAGTAGGAGAAATAAGGAATGTTAGGTCCACCTTGTGAAAGGATTTATACAATACCGTTAAGTATCCACTCTATTAGGAGATTTGTGAAGGACTGTTAGGTCCACCCTATTAAAGGATTTGACTAATACACCTGTTAAGATGAATCAGTGAATGATCTGATATGCAACTCTAATTTTCTGAATAAGATCCTTTGATGTAGTACTAATCACCTGAATATGATAGATGAGTCTACATTGTTCCTTTATACCGTTGTAGCCTTCTAATCAATTTGCCTCTTCATATTCACATCTATACATGTATTCAATGCTGTTGTAATGATTGATATCTTTGGATAAATAAAGTGTCTTACATATATAACTATCCAAATCAATTACCTCCACAAGTTAGGTACTATCATATTAAATAGTATCAAACAATATTCACCAAGTTGGCTCAATGCTGAAAATCAGGTCTAATAATCCACTCGGGTGATATACAGACACTTGGGCAACACAGTGAACTTGGCAACTCTGGCACTTGGTTGAAACTAGGTGCTTGGACCACATTGATCACTTGGAGATGGTATGCAACTCAGTCAACACTGGTGACATGGTAGACATTGCTTGGAACTAACTTCTCAGTTGACACTGCAAGCTGATAGCTTAGTCAACACTGTAACCATATGAATGACTAAGTGTTTTGGCACTAATTGACAATATGTCTGGCCATAAGGTATAAGGAACTAGAACTAATTGAATGTTTGAAGATATTAAGTTGATGATCATTGATCTGTAGAAAGTTAATGCAAGACATTAAATTAGGTAATGTATTGTATTTTCATTGATGTCAACTTGATATAATCTAATTGGTTATATAGATAGCATCAAAGACTTCAAAGAACCAGAGAGATAAAGGTTATGCTATCAGTAATGCATAAAATTTAAATATACACTAAGTGACAACAAACACCAATGGACAGTACACCCTGTGTTGGATGATATCAGTTTTGGTTACTGATCATGCTATTGATATTCATGTTTTGTCACTGATGTCAACATATATTTCTGTGGAGAGGACAGACTGGCTACTTGACTGGAAGAAGTGTACGGACAACGTACAGGTGATTTAGAATGATTGAAGTTGGATTTATGTATAAGGATGTGTGTTGACCTTATTCCTAAGGTGACTTGGGTTATGTTGGATATTGTAGATGTTACAGTTGATTTGGTGAAGACTGGTTTCTGGACTATAACTGTGATTCTGGATAGAGAAGCTCTTTGTGTTTCTAGTATATCTTTCTAGCGAAGATATTTCAGATGATGCAAGCTTACTGGTGGACAATTAACATATGTTGGAGGAATGGGTTGAGTTCAATTATTGTTTGGTTACTAGTGATGTCAGTCGTGGCGTGTATTTTGAAGGAGACCTATTTGTTGGCCGTCTTCAGACATGTAGCATGTAAAATGAAATGTGACCATGGATTGTAGATCTAGAAGCATAATTAATGGATTATAAATGATGTTTAATTATTATAGGTATCGTGTGTATCTTAGCAAGGGGTTAAGTAATTATTTGTATATTGAAAATCCTTAATTGTCTGACCTAATTAATTATTTGTGTATTAGGAAAGATTAAATGGCCGACCTAATGAATTATTCTAAGAGGTTATATTCGAGTGATCTTTTCTTTTGAAAAGATGTGAAAAAGATTGAATGTAAGAGGAGTGAAATTTGCATGGCTTGTTTGGCTGTTGGATGTAGAGCAGAGTTTATAAGAAGATTATTTCATTGGAACTGACCAAGCAAAGACAGTTTCTATCAGGCAGTTCACTAGATTGTGTATTTGCTTTGCACACTTTTTCATATTGTAAAGCCTTGAGTGTGACTTTAACCTTCTTTAGGTAGTGTGCCTTGGTAGTGAGCATATTTTTTATTTTGACTCCTAATAAGGTTTGTCTCCTAATAGGGACTATGTACTATAATGTTGTAAGAAGCTCCTAACAGGGCTAAATATTTTAACATGGATACTATACTCTTAGTACATTACTTGTGGGTGTTAATTCCCATTGGGGTTTTACCTTGAACAAGGTTTCCTCAACAAAAAATATTGTGTTATGGTGTTAGCATTTACTATGTTATCATTTACATTTGGAGATTTGGTTTATACAGTTAAAAGTTTAATAATCTATATCACAACTGATTCACCCCCATGTGAGTTGTCTTGTGGAATTTTATTCCTAACAATTGGTATCATAGGATGTGGTCCTTAGTGAGAGTTTAATATCTTGAGGTGATCCTAAAGATGACTTACTAAAGGAAGGATAGTCCAAAGTTTGATCCTGAAATCTTTGATAGTTGGTAGAACAAGATGAGAACACATTTTCTATGTCTGGGAATTGATTACTGGATGATCACAAAGAAGAATGAAAAGATATCAACTAAGGATGAATTAGAGAAGACTATTTAAGATTAGAAGAAGTTATTTTCATGTAATAGGGTTGTAAGGGAATCTTTGATCAACACACTTTCAAAAGGAGAATTCACAGAAGTAAAGGATTTGGATTCTATACATGAGATCTAGTCAAGATTATAAGCATTATATATTGGAGACAATTTTACTAAGTAGGAAAAGTTACAAAACTGGAAGACAAAGATGGAATCACTGAAGATGAGAGAAGATGAGAACATTAGGGCATATGGATAGATAATTACTGAAGTGGTTACTGGTATTAGAAACTTTGGAGGTACTTACAGTGAGGAAGAAGTGATTGTGAAGATAATCAGATATTTGACACCTACATATAGAACAAAAGTAAAAGCTATAGAGAAGATTATACCTTTGACACCAAACTTTACCAGAGAGATGTTGATTGGAAAGTTAACTATATTTGAGGCTGTAGAATTGGTAGACACTCTACCTAAAGTTGAGGAAGCATTCAAGGAAATTATGCACAAGAACAAAAAGACTTTATCTAGAAATGCAAGCACCATTAGTAATGACCTAAGGGAAGAACTTGGAGCCTATGCTGATGAATGTGAATAGATACAGGAAGAAGAAAGAAAGCTAGGTGAAGTTGTGGCACTGATTTCTAGAAGATAAAAGAGAGGTAAGGGAAATTTTGAAGGAAAATTACCTTTGAAATTCTTTTCATGTAACAAGATTGGTCATTTTTCATCAAGATGTCCTACAAGAGTTCCAAAGCACAAGCCTAAGTTTTTCAAGTCTAAGTATTCAAAAGACAAGGAATGTTACTATGCTAGTGATGGTATATTTGATGATGATGATGGTGAAAATGATGAAATTGGATTTATTACTATTAAGGATGATGAACCTATGCATGAAGAAAATGCATTAGTATCCCAAGTTGAAAATAAATATAAATGGGTTATAGACAATGGTTGTTCACATCATATGACTAGAGATAAAAACAAGTTTGTTAGTTTGAAAAGACATAATGGTGGTGTTTTCAGATTTGGTGACAATACTCCTAATCTTATTATTGGAGTTGGATCTATTTCTTTGGATGGAAAGACTAAAACTGACAATGTATTACTTGTTGATGGATTTAAGCATAATTTGTTTAGTGTTGGACAGTTAGTCGACAAGGGCTATCAATTGAAATTTATTGATGGGAAATCATCTATCAGAAGTAAAGTAGGAGACTTGATTGCATTTGGTACTAAATCCAGAGGTAATGTATTTGAATTGAACACATCTGAAGCTTCTTGTTTATTATGAAGGTTGATGATAGCTGGTTATGGCACAAAATATTTTGTCATGTTAACTTTGATAACATTGTGAAGGCAAGTATGAAAAAAGAAGTAAAAGATCTACCTAAAATTTTAAAGCCATATAACACCATGTGTAGAGAGTGTGTTATGGGGACACAGACTAGAAGCACTTTCAAAAACAAAGCTTATTCAGCAAAAGGGAAGTTGGATCTAGTGCATACAGATCTGGGTGGTCCTACATGAACAAGATCATATTATGGTGAAAGTTTCAATGTACTTTCTATTATGATTGTATTCTTTTTACTTTTCTATTGTGATGAGGGTTGTATTTCCTAGAGTGAAGTTTGAAGCATTTAACAAATTGTTGGATGATATCATTTTTGGAGGCAATGATAAGATGAGTAAGAAGTTATCTAAAGAAATGGAAAATGAATTCGAGATGTCAATGATTGGTGAGATGAAATTTTTTCTTGGTTTGCAAATTAATAAGAGTAAGTATGACATTTTTATATCTCAAACCAAGTATCTTAAGGAAATGTTGAAAAACTTTGGAATGAAAGATTGTAATTAACTTGTTGGGACACCTATGGTGACTAGAAACAAATTGACTATTAGTGATGAGACTCAAAGTGTTGTTTATACTAAGTACAGATTAATGATTGGAGGTCTACAATATCTAACTCACACTAAACTAGATATTGCCAATGCAGTTGGAATTATGGCTAGATATCAGGCAGATCCTAAAGAAACACATTTTGCTGCTGTAAAAAGGATTTTCAAATATTTGAAAGGGACAATAGAATATGGATTATGGTATGAAAATTCAAAAGATTTTACTTTACAGGCTTATACTGATGTTGATTGGGTAGGTAATGTGGATGACAAGAAGAGTACAAGTGGTGGTACATTTTTTCTTGGAAAAATATTGGTTTCTTGGTTGAGCAAGAAGCAGAATTTTGTTTCTCAATCTACTGCTGAGTTAGATTATGTTGGTGCTACAATAAACTGTACACAAGTTTTTTGGATAAAACAAATGTTGAAGGACAATGGAATAATTTTCAAAGAACTAGTGGTTATCCATTGTGATAAAACTAGCACATTGAATATCTCAAAGAATCCTGTAATGAATTCAAAGACTAAACATATTTCTATCAAATATAATTTCTTGAGGGAGAAGGTAGAAGATAAAGAGATTAAAATGGAGTATATTAGCACAAAGGAACATATAGCAGCTATATTTACTAAACATTTTCCAAAAGATGTTTTTGAATATCTTAGAGGCATGCTTGGGGTGGTGGCCCCTCCCAATGGTAATTAAATGATGTAGATGTGCATCATTCCAATGGATCTTAGAGCTATATCATTCTCTAGACTTGATGTATGGATCTACTCCTTAGGGGGAGTGATCATAGGAGAACACTATGTAGTACATTTGGGTGATCTTGCACCTAGTTGATGGACATGAAGATTTGAAAAAGATACACCTTACAGAAGACTACAGATGATTTATGGCACCATTTTCCATTACTTCCAAAGGGGGAAGGAATCTATGTGAAAATCCCTACTATTTTGAGAGATTTGTGTTGAGGATATTGAGAAGATTGTATTGAGAGAGAGTAATTTTTGGTTGATGCATATGGATTTTCCCATATGTTTCCATCAATGCCAAAGGGGGATATTGTTGGATGATATCATTTTTGGTTACTAATCATGTTGTGGATATTCATGTTTTGTCACTGATGTCAACATATATTTCTATGGAGAGGATAGACTGGCTACTTGACTGGCAGAAGTGTACGGACACTATACGGATGATTCAGAATGATTGAAGTTGGATTTATGCAGAAGGATGTGTGTTGAAATTATTCCTAAGGTTTCTTGGATTTATGTTGGATATTGTGGATGTTACAATTCATTTGGTGAAGATTAATTTTTGGATTGTAACTATGATTCTGGACAGAGAAGGTCTCTGTGTTTCTGGTATATCTTTTTGGCAAAGATATTTTAGATGATGCGAGCTTACTAGTGGAGAATCGACATATTTTGGAGTAATGGGTTCATTTTGATTTTTTTTTTGTTACTAGTGATGTCACCTATGGTGTTTATTATGAAGGAGACCTATTTGTTGGCTGACTTTAGACGTGTAGTGTGTAAAATGAAATGTGAGCTGTAGATCTAGAAGCATCATTGATGGATTGTAAATGATGTTTAATTGTTATAGGTACCGTGTGTATCTTAGCAAGGGGTCAAATAATTATTGGTATATTGGAAAGCCTTAATTGGCTGACCTAATTAATTATTTGTGTATTAGGAAAGATTAACTGGCTGACCTAATGAATTATTGTAAGAGGGTATATATGAGTGATATTTTCTTTTGAAAAGATGTGACAGATTGAAAATAAGAAGTGAAAGCTGCGAGGATTGTTTGGCTGATGGATGTAGAGCAGAGGTTATGAGAAGAGTACTTCATTGGAACTGACCAAGAAAAGACAGTTACTATCAGACAGTTCACTTTATTGTGTATTTGTTTTATACACTTGTTTAGATTCTAAATCCTTGAGGGTGGCTTTAACCTTCTTTGGGCAGTGTGCCTTGGCAGTGAGCCTACTATTTATTTTGACTCCTAACAGGGTTTGTCTCCTAACATGGACTATGTACTATAATGTTGTAAGAAGCTCCTAATAGGGCTAAATATTTTAACAGGGATACTATACTCTAAGTACATTATTTGTGGGTGTTAATTCCCACTAGGGTTTTACCTTTAACATGATTTCCTTGACAACAAATATTGTGTTATGGTGTTGGCATTTACTGTGTTATCATTTACATTTGGATATTTGGTTTATAAATTTTAAAGTTTAATAATCTACATCACAACTGATTCACCCCCCTCTCAGTTGTCTTGTGGACTATTGTTCCTAGCACCCTGATGGATAGAGAACCTTGAGAGAAGAGTCACATTGATACCTAAGAAAGAAACCTAAGAAACTATTACAGACAAGAAGAACCATAGTGTTACCCGATGGACAGACAACCCTGATGGACCGAGGACAACTAAAGTCAAGACTGGAGCTAACAAGGAGTTAAACACTGAAAATAATTGAAGTTCATAAATGACAAAAGACTTAGCTAACAAGAGATAAATATTGATTTAACTAGTTGATCGCATTGTTTTTATCGACAAGTTAAAAGAAGAGATAAGCGAGATGCTTAAAGATGTTTTATTCTAGTTGTTAAGGATAAATCTATGGGATAAAACTGAAGTAAGATTTAAAGCAAGAAAGTTAAGAATTGCGGATCACACCAAGAATAAGAAATTCAAGGACTTAGAAATGGTTAAATTATGTCAATAAGAGAGAAAATATAATTCATTATGAATTGGTGGGTGAATATAGAAGAAGATGTTGAAGAGAATACTAGTGAAGAAAGACTTCATACAGTCCCGATCAAACAAGCTGAAGAATAGATCTAAAGATTTATGTGGATAATGAGAAACAGAGAAGCACAACCTCACCAAGAAGAAAGAAGTGGAGAAAAGGTATTGAAATTTTTTTTGATAAGAAAGGTATTATGATCTTACAATATATCTAAACATATGCAAGTATAAGTTGTATTTATGAATAGATCATATATTGTTTCAGTTTAACCATTGATTCAGAAAGTCTCTTAACTGAGCAGGATCTAAACATCCTTATATTGAGATACATCCCAAGGATTATCAAAAGGTTTATCATGAAGATAGCATAGTGAAATTCCAGCTATCAAGTGATAAAATTTTAGTGATAAGTCCTCTAACAAGGTCGCACTTAATAGTGTGTTTGTAACCTTTAACAGGGTTGACTCTTCACTGAGCTCACTTCAGAAGAGTGAAAATTTTGGGTTACCGGTCCCAAGTGGTTTTTCCCCTAAAAAGGTTCCATGTTAAATATCCACATGTCAAATGTTTTTATGAGTCATTGCTTTGATGCTTTTCTTTACACATTACTAAAATAGGATTAATCGGTAAACACTAAGTTATTTACTATATTTTGGTAAATGATAGACTGCTATTTGGTAAAGCTTAAGAATAAGGTTTAAAAGTGAACTTTGAGCAGTAGTTATTTGATAAGATTATTTAAAGGCATACAAATTCTAGGACAGAAGATAACTAGAGGCATACAATTGTGGTACAAAGTTTTTGGGTTGATTTATTGGATTAAATTTTAGGCCACTAATTCACCCCCCCTCTCAGTTATTCTAAAAATTAGTATTATAGCTTGTGTGCTTATAAAGGAAGGTTTCAATACTTAAGCTAAATATCACAAGATGAGAAAATGGGATGTGCCTAATTTTAACAAGGATAACTTTGCATTATGGAAAAGTAGGATAAGACTCCACCAATCAGGTATTGGAAATAATGTTACTCAATAATTGGATATTGAATATGTGTTGTCTACATGACCTCACACACTTGATCAATTGAGAGAAAAGAATGAGCACAATTCTATGATGATAGAACTTGCTTCCTCACTCTCCAATGCTGAATTTTAAGATGTCAAAACATGCACCACTACAAAGCAAATGTGGGACAAATTGAAGCTAGTACATGGACAAGATGAAAATGTACTCAGAGATAAGGTAGAAATCCTAAGAGGAAAATTTGATGACCTAAGAATGAAAGAAGGAGAAAATATCACTTAGTATAGCTGTAGAATAAAAGAGGTAGTCAATGCTATCTAAGGAGTTGGATGTGTACTTTAAGAAGAAACAGTGGTAAGTAAAATCCTAAGAACCTTACTGCATGTTTATTCTATTAGAGTATCTGCTATACAAGAAATGAGAGTAGTAGAAAATAACAATGTCACTCTAGATAGAGGTAGACTTATTTCATTTGAGATAAATAACTTTGACAATAGTGTCTTACCATATATTAAGTCTGCATTCAAATCTTCTTTGAAAATAAGGCAAGTCATAAACACGCTATGAGAAATGATAGTGGAAGTGACAGTGATGACCAAGAACTTGATGAGATTGAAGCACTAATGGCTAGAATATTGCAAGGAGGAAAAGGTAGATACAAAGGTAAATTACAATTGGTATGTTTTAATTGTAAAGAGATTGGACACTTTGCTGATAAATGTCCTAACAAAAGAAAAGAAGACAAAAGTAGTGATAGATCATATGAAAAGAAGTTTGATAGAAGTGATAACAGAGATTACTGAAGTAACTAAAAATATGAAAGAAGAGATACCCGAGACTACAAGGACAAAGGGAAGAAATCTTGTTACCTGGCAGAGAACAAAGCTGGATATACTGACACCAAATCTGATGAAGATATTGAGATGGTATTTGTTGCCATGAAGGATGATTTAGACAAAGAGGAAAGGTATGTTGAGACTGCACTCATATCTAAGGCTATTAAGAAGGATGTTCGAATTATAGATAGTGGCTACACTCACCACATGACTAGAGATAAAGAAAATTTTGAAACTTTTGAGTATTATAATGGTGGATCAATAAGAATGGGTAATGACTCACCTTGTCTGGTTGAAGGTAAAGGAACTATAATGTTGAATAATCTGATCAGATGTGAAAATGCATACTAGGTAAAAGGAATTAACTATAATATATTGAGTGTTTCATAGCTGAATAACACTTGTCACCAAGTTGAATTTGAGAACAAAACAACAAAGATCTTTAATGAATTAGGAAGCTTGATCGGAACTGGTGAATAGACAAAAGCTAACCTATTCTATCTTGATGATATTAACATCACTTGTTTAATGGAGAGAAACAAAGACATATGGTTGTGGCATAAAAGGATATGTCATCTAAATTTTGACAGCATGATAAAAATAAACAATAAAAGGAAATTAAGAGGCTTACCGAGCATGTTAAAGCCCAAACATATCATGTGTAAGAATTGTCAAAAAGGTAAAATGACAAAGTCTAGTTTCAAGAGAAAAATCCATACATATAATGCTATTAGAGAATTAGTCCATATTGATCTATGTGGACCCATGATAACTAAGAGCTACTAGGGTGATAGATACTTCATTCTATTTGTAGATGATTATTCTATAATGATGACAGTTATTTTATTAAAAGAGAAATCAGAAGCATTAAAGATGTTTAAATGGTACAAAGCTATTGTAGAAAAAAAAAGTGCTAAGGAACTAAAATTCTTAAGATTAGATAGAGGAGGATAATTTTTTTCTGATGAAATCACTAACTTTTGCAATGAGCATGGAATTAAAAGATAGGTTTCTTCACCAAGAACACCATAGAAAAATGGGATCGCTGAAAGAATGAACAAATCCATTGTTGGTTGTGAAACAACACTGATGACTAAGAAAGGCATCACTCAAACTTTCTAGAGGGAATTTGTCATGTTGTCTACACATTAAAGTGAGTTCAATTGAATAAAGACACCAAAAAGACACCTTATGAGCTATGGTATGAATACATTGTTGGAAATGAGATAAGTAACTAAGAGGGGAGGGGTGAAACAGTTACTCCAAAACAAATCCTTTGTCCCTTAGATGTCTTAAATACTTTAACATTGTTACTCGGTTAATTAAGATATTCTTCTATAACTCGAGTGTCAAAGCAATCTTTGCAATATCCAGTGTAATTATACTTTAGTGATTAAGTGCAAAAACATAAAGCATAAAAAATAACATATACATAGGTGACACCAAGATTTAACATGGAAACCCAATATGGGAAAAACCACCAATGTAACTAGCTATTATTTTTCACTCTTCTGAAGTGAGCCTTGTTAGGAGACAACCTTGTTAAAGGTTACAATAACACACTATTAGGTTGACCTTGTTAAAGGATTTAATCACCCTGTGAGGAGTGGCCTTGTTAGAGGTCTTCAACACTTCAACATACAAATGATACCTTGTTAGAGGATTTACAAAAAGACTGTTAAGTGTACCCTGTTAAGAGATTTTAGATCACTGCTACAATTGTTAGAGAGTAACAATGAATTTACCTATATGTGTAAGCAACTCTCTTTGCTGATTCAAATCTCTATTATGATTATCACTAGATCCTTGCTGATTAGATGATCTATTGCAGCTCCGAGTGACATGTACTCAATTAGAATCCTATCTGATTTCACCTTCACTCTTCATATCACAGAATTCCACACATCTTCTTTTTACTCTTGCACTTACATACATTCAATCCCAACTTGACCTTTCAAATGTATGATGAGCCATGTCAAGTTAGCTTGAATACACTTCTAAATAATAAATCACAATTCAGTCGGCCTTGTTGGTTGTATTTTTAGTTTGTAGTTTGGCCTGTAAAATTTTTGATTTCCTTGTTAGTAAGAGCCTTTAAATGTCAAAATATGTTTGTTCTTATTGGAGTATTTCCATGCAAATAATGGGTTTTAAGCCCTTGAACCAGTGAAATGTGAAAAAATCTTGTGTATTAGGTTGTACCTGGTTCAAAATGGAAAAAACACTAATCCCTAAGTCTTTAAAAGGTTCAAAAATGCAAAAGGCCCTAATTTCTCAGTCCAAGATCTATTTTGAAGTTACCTTTTCATAACTTAAGTCATAAAATAATTCATGTGCTTTTTTTTTTTCAGTCACTTAGTCTCTGAATGATATAAGAATATTCCATAAGATCATGACACTTCTGAATGATATAGGAATATTCCATAAGATCATGAGACTTAGCAGATTACCCTTGTCGGGTTATCTCCAAATAAAAGGAATATACTTTATAAGATCATGAGACTTAGCGATTTGATTTTGGTCACAAAGTATCTTAATAAAGTCAACAGTTTGAAAGTTTTCTAGCAACACAAAGATAAGATTAGTTCACGGTGTTGTGGGATAAATCAGAGGTTAAGACAAATTGTCTAGCAATTTTGTGTTCCTTTGGTCACGAAGTCTCCAGATGTAGTTAGAGTTAGTAATGAGTTTAAGTCTTAGGATTCAAAGTGAGTTAAGGAAAAGATCAAGAGACTTGGATACAACCACAAGATTAAAAGGAAATCTACAGTTGTCGTGTAGTCATTGATCAGTCTTTAAAAAGTCAACAATTATTCAATAATATTGAGACATGTGTTCAAATATATGATGATTAAAGTATAAGTCACGTGGTCTCGGAATGCAAGAATAATATCTAGCGATTAAGAGACTAAAGTGTTATTCACCAGGTCTCCAAAGCATTTAGGGTTTTCATGAAAGATTCAAAAACTTAGCAGAGCAGCTGAATGCAGTCATATTCAAAGATCAAGGGTTGTCAGGTAGTCTCTAGATAAATTGGCTAGGTGAGTTTTCTTTTAGTGACTTAGAGACAAAGGAAAATAAAAGTTATCATATTCTTAGTCGCTAAGTCTCCTGTTGAAGAATTAAAATGATAAATCATGCAGTGATTAAGTAACATAAGTTAAGGTCACATGGTCTCGTAAAGGATTAAAGTGATTCTGAGACTTAGCAATAAGCGTTAGATTAAAAGAAGATCTACGGTGGTCACGTAGTCTCATGGTAAACTCTAAGTAAAGAATTTCTTTTAGTGACTTTGATTTCCATAATCATGATGTCGCCAGAAGATGATCAGCATTAAAATGTTGTTAAATAATACCTATTGTTGCCAAGTCTTGAAAAGGAATCAAAGTTATGATATTTTTTAAGTGACATGGAGACAATGCATAGTTGCGAGGTCGCTAAATGAGAATAATGACAGTTAAGGAAAATAAAGTAAAGGTAGTTGCTAACACGTAAAAGTTGAAATGTCACTAGCCAATTAGAATGCAGAGAATATAATGACAACATGGAAAAGTAGTTGAGGTATCTGAAAAGGAGCCCATCACATCAAATTTTGATCTCTGTTCAAATTTAAAAAGGATTTTTACTGAAGTTGCACTCATTCAAAATTTGATTTCCTGGAGTAAATCAGAGGCTACGACTAGGAAATAGTATTAATGTCATAGTATGTCAAATTGAAGGAAGAAGAGATGGATTTTTTCAATTATTAGTGTGTACCTTGATCATTTTTGTCATAAATAGATGACATTGTGCTTCATTTCCACTTACCTTGCTTTCATATTTCAGAGTGGAGGATTTGCTAAGTTTTCTATGTTTGCAAAAAAAGAGAGTTGCCAGTTTTGGAAAGTGAATTGAGAGAGGTTCTCATTACAAATTTTAAAATCAATTGGGTTGATTTTTAGAGCTATTTAATAGTTATCATGAAATTCCAATTGGTGGTAAGGGTTTCTAGTGAATAGATTTCTTTCATTATCGGTAAAAAGAAAGTGAAAACAGAGCAACAACAAAGATGATTAGAGCAATGAGTGTGGCCTCTACTAGTGGGAAGAGTGATGATGTGGATAATGATTCAAAATGGAAAAGGAATTTCTCAGAATAATTCCTAACATTTCAGCCAGGTTCTACATAGAATATGAAGCAGAAAGATGATATTCTGATTGATGACCTTGCCAACATCAGAGATGCAAAAACACCAGGTTCATCAGGTTACTCTCTTTTTAGTTATTTCTATAAAAATAGTGATGAATATGTACCTATGTCAAACCCTTGGACATGTGTATTGGCTAAGCTAGTAGTTCCTGATGTGTTTATAGATGTTGATCTTATTTTATCCCTATCAAACAATTATGATATTATTTCCAAAACAATTAAGAAGAGTGATGGTACTGTGCTAGTAGCTCTGAATAGGAACTCATTTATGCTAGCTTTCAACCTCTACTACCCCATTTCAACTGAGATTGATTTAAAGAAATAGGAAATTAGGTATAAGGAATAGTCTAGGATTCTCAAGAGTATGATACATAAACATGTTCCTAGGGAGATAAAGAACTATATTGCCCTTTTGCCTGGATTAGCACCTTATGCTTGTAAGGAAATGAACCACTACATTAAGTATATTGCTTTTGAATTATGTAGAGTGCTAGGCAAGGATGGAGGTTCAGAGAGGATTATTGCAGACATTTTGATGATGGTATTAGATTTATAGGATGTGCATTCAAGTACTAGTTATGATTACATTCAGTATGTCATTGATAGGATGCATGAGGGATTTGTTGACATCAAGAACAAAGAGAAAGAGCCAAAGTTTTTACACTATTCCATATTAATGCATTTATTTATTTATTTCAATTACCCTGTTATCAATGAGGAAAATTTGAACCCTCAGAGATTCTATTACAATCATCCCATTCTTATTCAATTCTAGATTAGGGTATGGAATTACACTACCAAAGATTGTGAGTTCTATGGTTTTGAGAATGGGATTGTGTATCCATTGATGCAGTGTTTAGGAGTTAATAGGACTAGGCTACTAGAAAAGGTGCTGCAACATTTAAGGCCATGTGAGTATGTTGATAAATGGCCTGGTGATCATAATTGGGGAGATTTCTACTTGGGAAATAATTTCACTATTATAAGAGTATATGGATGTTCTCATCCACCTCATATTCTCCCATATCATGTTCCAAATAGGATAGCTAATACGGAGTTCATTTGGAAGCTAATATTGACAGATAAGGAACTTATAGCACCTCACAGAAAAGGGACATTTACTCCTAGACATTACAAAGTCTATCAGTTCACAATTGGCGAGAGGTCCATAGATTTGGTAAATAATTGGATGAGTCACTACAAGATGAGTGTAGCCTTGTACAGGTACATTGACACAGAAGGATTTGTGCAAAGTGCCAAGAATCTTCTAACTCCTACCATACCATACACATATGCACATGAAGAGCGCATGGAGGAGGATGCCATAAGAAACATTCTGGATGAGGGAGAAGTTATACTAAGAGCTGATAGGATCGAATAATTATCAGATTTAGAAAGGAAAGTAAAAAGGAAGGGATTATCTTTTGGGGGATTCTTTCCTTACTTACCATACTTAGATATGCTTAATGCCATGATTGATAACTATAATCTACTATTTTCACAACTAGAGGATGAACTTCAAGTAAAGGAGAAGGGTCAAGAAGAACATTCAGAGTCAGAGTATGATGATGATAGTGATGAGGGCTACCCATCACCTATTTCCCAATTAGTAAATAAAAAAGATGAAGAATAAAAAGTAGGAGATGAGAATATCATTAACCTGACAGAGGTTCCAGAAACAGAGGTTACTAATGAACCTCATCTCAAAAGGCAAAAAGTTCAAATTGGAGAGTCTTCCAAAGCAATGGTCTATGTGAGAAGAAAGAATAAAAAGAATAAAATTAGTGCCCTTATTCCTGGCAACAGGCCTTATGATCATTAGTTAAGAAAGGAGATAAGAAAAGGAAAGAATCTATAGCAAGGTGTGGAAGAGGATATTGAATTGCCTCTCAAAATTGGCATTGATGAAAGGGTGATACACCAGCAGAAGTTCCTTGATGATGATAATTTCATCAACACTAAGGAATTTAAAGATTTTTGTATATGGAATAAATAGAAGCAAGTGAGTGAACAATTGAGATTGGTAGGAGGAGAACCAATTACTAATGAAGCCCTCCAAGCCATACAAAATTATGAGCCTGAGTCAGAGGAGATAACTCCTGAGGAAGAAAGATAATTAGTCAAGGCCAGTGGAATGCTACTTGTTGAGGGCTGAGATTTAGCCTCAGCCTTTATAATTGATCAAATAAGAAAGAAAGACAATTTAAAGTTGACATTTGAGGTGCAAGTTGGTGAAATGATTAGAGGATTTGGATATGATTTGAAGTCCCAAGCAGTTGCAATGTGGAGCTTAGCTCCTAAAGATCAAAAACTAGCTTTGTTGAAAATTCAAGAGAGCATGATGGGCAATCAAATGGTATAGTCAGTACAGAATGCCAATGATATGGAAATTTCCTAAGTATTAACATATTGGGAACAATTGAATGAAGATAAAACCAAATAAATATCTCAGAGGTGTGACACCTTGATTGAGGAAGCTAGTGCTATGGCTAAGGATAGGGAACTATGCTATATTAAAATACATGCTCTGTAAAAGGGAATTTCTAATTTGACTCAAAAATTAAGTGAAAAACCAGATGTTGTCCCTGCACCACTAAAGGAGTGTACACATATAGAGGTTAAGAAAGAATTAATTGGGGACAATGCAGAAATAGAGGAAATGATTAGAGAGCATAATGAGATTATTTTAGGTGCATTGATAATTGTGTTCCAGCACAAAATTGAGATATTGAAGGATAAAACTGATCTTATCCTAAATGCATATAATAAATTGCCTACTCTGCATGTTGAGGTAATTAATTTTATTGCTATTTTAAATCCTTATTTTGTGACATGGTCTACCAGGACACCATTGTTTAAGAGGTTGGCCTCTTTACAACCACACAGAAATGATTTGGTAGAGATAGTTACTAAGGTAGGTGAAGAGACACATAGGATAAATGTGACTTTACCTTTCTTCAAATTAGGTAATTAGATAAATTAGATAGAGGTAAGGTTGACCTTATTTAGATTATATTTCAATAGATTCATTCCTCCAATAAATTGAGAAGATAATCAGATCAAGGCCTTGGAGGCCACAAAAGGAGAATTTGATAGAAAATTGCCTAAAAAGGAGGCATTTATTACTGATGAAGAACTAGACATGGAAAGATACAACAAAATTCTGGATGAAGCTTTTAAGGCTGAAACTGACATCAATAAATTTATAACAGATGTCAAAATTATAATTGATTCTCAGTGGGACAGATAGAAAGCACAACTACAACACATTCAAAGCTTTAATTGGACTGCTGAGGATGATGTAGCAACATGGGATTCAATGACAAAACCAAAGAAGAAGAAGGATGCTGCAATAAAAATTGATGTTATTAATGAGGAGTAGAAGCACACTTTGCACTTTCTCTTAGAGCATAGGAAGATAGAGGCACAAAATTTCATATAAAGACAAAGGAGAAAAATCAGATTTCATCCTCTATTTTTGTCTTTCCACCGCTTGGATCATTCCTATCTTTTGTTTTTTCTATATTTTAGGGTTAGGTATTTTAAACCATCCAAATCTTGTTTCATCCTTACCCTAAGGATTCCAAGATGGTTTAATCCTATATATAGATAAAATTGTAATATTTTGGGTGGTGATGAAATATAATTACAAGCCAGACTACAGAATTTTGTCTGAGTTTTTGAGCTTTCAGTCTCTCTATGTACTAAAGCAGGAATACATAAATAAAATACAGTGCAACTCTTATTCTATATTGTTGTTGTCTCTTGAATTTTTATGTATTCTCTTTAATATTTAATTTGTAAGGCACTTTTAACATATCTGTTACAAGGTAGCTGTCTAATTACTTGTAAGTTTGTTTCAAGGAAAGGACTAAGTTTTGTGAGTAGTTTTAGGGATCATAGTAGTATTGTGAGGATTTGATACAATAGTGTGGGAGTGATAGGGTAATTTGTAAGGCACTTTTCTCAAGTTGCATATAGGTTGTAAGGAAATCTATAGTATCTTTATTTACCTTTTACTATGGATTTGCATCTTTTGACTCTTTGTCCAAGGATAGGTATTGGTCTAGAATTTTTCAAGTAGTTTATTGTCATCCAAGAATTTAAAATATTCAAATAATTTACATATATACAACAAAAAAATAATTCCATTCAAGTGATAGTATTCTTAGGGTACAATTTAGTTTGTTGATTCCTTGAAGAGAGGATAATTAGGTTGCCCCTCCTAAAATCAAAAGGAAGAAGGATAAAAATCCTTATCTCATTGGTTCATGTTATCAAAACCATAGCCTAGATTATAGTACTCTATTTTAAATTAATCATTGAAATCTCCAAGGTATTTTATAAGGTTTTATAGTGACCTCAAAAGTAACAATCTAGTGAATGAACTAGTCTACTAAATATATTGACTAAAGAATCAATAATCTTTTATAGGTAATACCTGCCTGAGTCCATGGAGCTCAAAAAAGGAGGTGATAATAGGTATCCCCAGTATTATCAAATACCTCATCAATTAGCCTTTCTCTTGCATAAAAAGGAGTTTGCATTCAAGTATATAAGTATACTATCATTTTAAGGTTGTGCTACAAGATACGAGCTAACAAATTGGTGACTCTACTAGGGAATGGGTATAATTAATTATATCTAAGGAGTATCCCAGAATTTGGTTAAAACAGATAATTCTTTTGAACAATAGAGATTGTAAAGTCTTGATAAGAGTATTCAGAATCTCTGAGGTTTTAGAAGATAGTATATTTATAGTTGTAGTTGCTAAGGTCATTTTGATAGTATTCATTCATCCCAAACAACTATTGGGTGGCTACTCTAAAGTTAAATCTTTGTGATCAATAACAAGTTAAGTGAACATCTTTCAATATGAATACTAGGTCAAAAATGAAAAGGAATCCTAAAGTTGCATTAGATGATGGAATCCCATCAACTTCAAGGATGGAGATGTCCTAGAGGAAGAAAATAAACCAAGTTAGTATAGATGAAACTTCTCCAAGAAGTAAAGATAGTAATACTGGTGCAGAAGCACCTAGGTACAAGGAAAGCACCAGGAGGTTCCAAAGAAGTATAAGATCATAATTTGATCTATTATATTTCATTTGATTTCATAAGGTCATTTTTAATGTATTCAGTCCATTGATGTAAGGCTAAATGAGCCATTTTGTTAAAATTGTCATAGTTGACCATTCATAGCTTAGATTGGTCAAATAAGTCAAATAAAGTAAAACCATCCATGGAAGGGTGTAAATGGGTTAAA